>VXBB01001418.1:1292806-1334724 GCA_013399915.1 Illadopsis cleaveri
CCACTAGGGCACCCTTATGGATATGCTCATTTGTCAGGTCTATAAATTGTGTAGGTGATGTACCGTGTATGTGCATTGCTGCACATTCCACCTTGGCAAAGTGGTGCACCAATAAGGATCCTTATTGAAACACCGAGGTAAAAACCTTTATCCCTTAATCGTGTCTGGCTCTCAATTTTTAAGACCAGGGAAAAGCATCACCATCATTAAATATGATCTGAGTAAATGAAAACCTGAGTTTGCAACCAATGACTGAAAACATAGTAAAGTTTTGCATCGCTGTTTTTCAGTTATGTATTGCCAAAACAGCTTTATTTTCTGTGATGTATATAGGCAGTCCTTCCTGCAGAATTAGGTGCTTGGTTCTGATAGTTCATGCTTTGCTCCAGTATTTGGGAAAAAGGTGACTGGAAGCAAAAAGGTAGCTAAAAGCCTGATTTTCATTTCCATATGAACTCAGAACTGGGAAAGACCCATGAATTTTAGTAGCATAGGGCAAGTAGAGGGCTATGAATAGTTGGGATTTCCAAAAGTGAAATTAAGTTCTGGGGCAAACTGTAGAATAAATGTTTTCACATGACATGTGGGAAAACACACACAAAAAAAATTATTAATCCTCTGTGTTCTGGAATACATTGGTTACTAATACTTTGGTTACTAATGGGTGGTTAATCTCAACATATTTTGGAAATGTCTTCTAATTCTGCTCTTGAAATAAGAGTTCATAGTCTACCAAATATTGGAGATTTATTATTTTTTAAGCATGTAGCTAAAAGTATTAAAGTGGAAGTAAAAAGTTACATGTACAGAGACATCTTTTTAGTTACACCTGAAGAAAACAGGCAAGTCCATACATTTGTGAAAACTCTGTTATTTAGCTGTTCAGTCTTTCAGATATNAATGCTAATGTTAGAGCTTGGTGTCTTATTTCAAAGTGACTTGTTTTTAAGCTGAGACTTTTCTTAATTATAACCATTGATGCAAAGAGGATTTTTTGCCTTTTCTTTTATATATCTTTTCTATAACTTCTATTATCCTCACAATTCTTAGCATACATACTTGTAATTCCTTAGGTTTCATAACTTAGCATAGTCCTAGTATTCTCTTAGGCCTCGTAGTAGGAAGCTGGAAAACCCAACACTATCTTGGGAAACCAAGGTCCTCTCTAGAACATATCCTGTAAGCCAGAGATTTGGCCCATCCAGGGGGAATTCCTCAGATGGGGGAATATCACACCATTCATCCAGGCCTCCCACTGGGGCACCCTTATGGATATGCTCATTTATCAGGTCTATAAATTGTGTAGGTGATGTACCGTGTGTGTGCATTGCTGCACATTCCACCTTGGCAAAGTGGTGCACCAATGAGGATCCTTATTGAAACACCGAGGTAAAAACCTTTATCCCTTAATCGTGTCTGGCTCTCAATTTTTAAGACCAGGGAAAAGCATCACCATCATTAAATATGATCTGAGTAAATGAAAACCTGAGTTTGCAACCAATGACTGAAAACATAGTAAAGTTTTGCATCGCTGTTTTTCAGTTATGTATTGCCAAAACAGCTTTATTTTCTGTGATGTATATAGGCAGTCCTTCCTGCAGAATTAGGTGCTTGGTTCTGATAGTTCATGCTTTGCTCCAGTATTTGGGAAAAAGGTGACTGGAAGCAAAAAGGTAGCTAAAAGCCTGATTTTCATTTCCATATGAACTCAGAACTGGGAAAGACCCATGAATTTTTGTAGCATAGGGTAGGTAGAGGGCTATGAATAGTTGGGATTTCCAAAAGTGAAATTAAGTTCTGGGGCAAACTGTAGAATAAATGTTTTCACATGACATGTGGGAAAACACAAAAAAAAAAATTATTAATCCTCTGTGTTCTGGAATACATTGGTTACTAATACTTTGGTTACTAATGGGTGGTTAATCTCAACATATTTTGGAAATGTCTTCTAATTCTGCTCTTGAAATAAGAGTTCATAGTCTACCAAATATTGGAGATTTATTATTTTTTAAGCATGTAGCTGAAAGTATTAAAGTGGAAGTAAAAAGTTACATGTACAGAGACATCTTTTTAGTTACACCTGAAGAAAACAGGCAAGTCCATACATTTGTGAAAACTCTGTTATTTAGCTGTTCAGTCTTTCAGATATCTTGGATTAACATTTTAATTGGTCCTACATTATTTTCACTTACTTCATTTCCAACAAAAAACTCTGTGGATATATTCTCTAGCACTTGCAAATTTTTGCTTGAAAAAGCACTCATCTCTGTATATGGCTTCTCTTTGATGGGTGTTCTTAGGGCACTCAGAGATTTTGCTTTCCCTGGGAAAAAACATTTACATCTTTTTGTTATATGCTGGAATTTATTAGACCAAGCAAATCCTTTGTCTTGTAAAGGTAGTTTGTGGATAAGGGGAATTTCAAGAAGAGATATGAAGAAAGATTGCTGAGTAAAGCAGCAGTTCTGTAGGTTTTCTCTTTCCTGGTGGAGTTTCCCCATTGCTACAGCTCTGAAGTCAGTGCTTCTTATACCCAGACCATACTTAGGGCAGCACCATCCTGTTCTTTGCCAGTTTTACACAGCACCAGTGTCTCTGTGGGAGCTGCCCTTACACACCACCCATAGCTGCTCCAACCAGGAGCTAACATCTCTGCTCCAGGGAATGGATTATGTTTCTAAAAATAGTTTTCTGTAATGGCTGAAAAGGACATATTGTTTCAGGGATAAAGAGATTGGGTGAGGGATTTGCATGGGCTTTTAAGTGAAACTGGATAGAGTCACTGTGTATATGGAATTGCTCAGTTTGGATTTTTACATGTACATCTCTTTGTTGTCCGTACACGTAGGTCACACACTGAGTACCACTATACTTAAGCAATCTTTTTCTCCAGGTGTGTTTAGCTATACAGTATTTTGTTGCTCAGCTTTTATTATGTATATACTGAAATACAAGCTTATTAAAAACATTTTGCCCTGTAAGGTGTAATAAAAATATTACCTGGGGGTTTGTAACGATACTGCAGTTCCCTTAAACTGATTCTGGTGGGCCCATACTCTGTGTTGGCATCCCTTTCGCGCAGGTTTATCTGTTCAGAAAGAAGTGCATTTGCTAAACCATTTTGTCAGATCTTTGAGGTACAAGTCTAAATTACTTTCTGCTGTCCCACAAACAGTATTTTCTGACTCACATACAAGCATGGAGAAAATGCTCTTTGTGTTACCTTTTTCCTGTAAGAATTTTGCTTTGTTTCTAGCAAAAAAGCCCAAACAACCCAGCTCCAGTGGTCATATGCTTGTTCAAAAACTGTGCCAGCTGCAGGTATTCTCAGCAGCACAGATCAGCATGCCTAAAATTATAACTTCTTTTTCTTACCTAACATTGTTTTCAGCCTCACCTTTTTTCACAATCTGCTATGACTGTTTTCATGAGACTGAATGTTGGTTTGTTAGTAATTATGGTTCTGCTGACCATGACCATGTTCCACCATTTGGGACTGAGACAGACAGCAGAGCATGTGAAAAGGTTGACAGGAACTTACACTATTTACACAGCTACTTCTGCACCTACTGCAGTTTTTTAGAAGCAGTCATGTTGTTTCTCATGAATTAGCTTTTCAAAGTGCATTTTATTGAAGTTTCAAAGGGATGTTGAAGTATTTAATTTCATAATCAGAAAAAAATCACAAAAAAATCACAATTTGCTGGAAGAAATAGAAACGGGAAGCAAAAGAATACTTTCCTATGGAGTTCTGGACATATCTACAGCTTGGCTCAATCCCTGTGTTCTGTATTTGTGGACACTACCTTTATGAGAGGTTTCCAGGAGAGATCTAATTCCTCATCAGCATCTGGAACATCAGCAGGCATGTGAGATCTTCTCTCCTCCTTCATTTTCTCAAATAAAAATTTTTCACGATGTTCAATGGATGGAACATCCCAAAATAATATTGAGCTGCAAAATAATTGTGTAATTTATATTGTATAGTTTTTTAGTTTGCAGCTACATGCAATTTTCCTTACATTTTAAAGCTTGAGGTTTTTTAACCTTTTATCTTCAAGCCTTATACAACTACAGAGACTCTGAAAATCAGACAAAGGCTAGATAATTAATTGCTTCTTTTTTAAATTATGAAATATTTTTCTTTATTCACCCTTTCATCAGTTAATTATACCAAAGCAGCTAGATAGTATTCATACAATTTGCTTATAGACAGTTTTTGGGTGAAATTACTGGCACTGCCTGGGTGAAATTCCTGAAGGGTGTAGCAGGTAATTTAGTAACTCAAATTGAAGATCAGTCCCAATTTTTGTGTGTACCAATTAATTTGCTGACGTTCAAGGCAAATGGTCCCACTCGTATCTCTCATCTCATTGGAATCTTCAGCCCTCTGACTGTTGCTTTTGTTCTACTCTGGACATTCACTCACAGGTTTGATATAGCCAATGAAACTTTCCTCACTGCTAATATCTCTTTCCCTTTTCTAACAGAAGTTGCTCAGGGACCTGTGCTCATCAAGTACAACACTACAGTGACTACACTGTTCTTAACTTCATGTAAATACTTTCAATTTGGAACCCTGGTGGGTGAGTAGTTAAAATAATTTCTTCTATGTGTATTACTTGCATTACACTGCAAACTTAAGAAATGCATTTGCAATCTTCCCATTTAATTCTTCAAAGTCTTCTCTGTTATTTGATTAGGGAAAATAACAGCATCATTATAAAATTTTGCTCTCTCTGACTCTTCCTTTGATGTAGCTAACAAATATTTGATTGAGCCCAGCCATGCAGTCTTGAAGCCTTAAGCCTTCTGACATCATGAGAGCTAAGCATTTATTTCCACTTTTTGCATTCTGCCCCCTTGCTAGTCTTTTACACAGAATAATAATACAACTATCATGACTATTCGGTCCACAAAAGAGGAGATTCACAAAGAGTAATTCTGCCAGCTAACTCTCAAGATTTATATATAGTTTACAATAAATCTGTAGAAATAGGCCTTAGAATCTTTTAACAGCTTTTTGTGCATGTCACACAAACAAATGTAAGTGTGGAGCTGTGGCTTTCCAGACTAACACACATGTGATCAGCACTCCTCTGAAGGGGGTATGCACAGAATATAAACATATATATGCAAGCGTTTTCAGTTAATAAACTCTTAATGCCATTACTGTGAAGGGTTTAACTGGGCAATAATGCAAAGTGCATATCCTCTGCATACAGAATTTCAGCCACTCAGGATATGCTGACAGGAATCCAGAAATGTGCTAGTTAAATCATGGATTATGGCTAATAAAGGAATTTTTTTTCCTTTTTGAAAGGAAACTAGAAGATGTCTTGTAGAGTATGTATTGTATATACCCATCAGGGGAGCAGGTTACAAGCTGCAGGTAATTTTCATCTCTGTTTTCAGAAGTACCACCCTTTTGGTTGTCCTGAAAATAATAGTAATAATTATTACGGGGGAAGAAGATGATGAAAGACAAAAATCACACTCTGATACATAAGTACTTCAACACATAAAATAGCCTACTAGAAATAAAGTCACTGTTTCTGCTTGGGTAAGGTTTGAAAATCAGGACTTATTAATCTGCAGTCAAGCAAAAAATAGAGTCAAGTTATTTTACAAATGTGCTTCAAGTGAACTGATACCAACTTTGCCCACTACACACCTAAAATTCTAAATTAACTTAGAAGGATAAATACTTACTGGTACCACTGCAAGTCAGGCCCTCTTTAATTGGCCATGTCTGTAACTTCTTTTATGCAGCTTAACTAAAGAGCCAGTAATTGAGAAATTTATCTCCAACAGTTCAGTGTAGTGGGAATGATGTGTCTTTGCCAAGTTTACACCATGGGTCATCTATCTTAAATTATCACTTGGCTAGACCTCACTGTGGGATTGTAGTGGTGTCTTCAAATGTTAATTATTAATAGTTTAGTTTGTGTATGTGAGATTCTGCAGGTTTTATACTATTCGTCATTTACCAAGTAGTTGTTGCTTTATAGGAAATTAATTTCAATTACTCAGGAAAATAAAGGAAAGGTGTCAGGGGTAACAAGGGATTATAGGCTAATCAAATCTAACTTCCAGTATATAAAAAACAAACATACTTTGGCAAAAACTGTACTTATCAAGTATGTGGCAAAATTCAGCTATTTATTTTTTTAAGCCAAATTAGGCCTGCTCTAATTTTCATTCATGACCTTGTCTACCTGGAATCACAATGGTAGTAATGCAGCCAGGCAAAGCTGAATTAGGTTCTGGATATAACTTTGAATAATTTTTCATTAATATGTGATTATAAAACGGCTGATTTTAGGAACTCTGCCATAGAAAC
This sequence comes from Illadopsis cleaveri, assembly GCA_013399915.1. NCBI lineage: Eukaryota > Metazoa > Chordata > Aves > Passeriformes > Timaliidae > Illadopsis > Illadopsis cleaveri. Next base: position 1,299,150 of record VXBB01001418.1, read on the forward strand.
TGCTATGTTGTGCAAAGGTTGACATATTCCATGTTTATACAATGAAAAGTATGTCCCATGTTGCTAAATGCTGGCAAAATGACTCCTTTGTCAGTGTTATTTATTAAGCATGAGTCTCCTGTATCTGCTATCCCTGATGAACACAAAAACAGCCTTCTGAGCCTAAACTTTGACTAAAAAAACCCCACCCAAACAACAAAAACCACAACAACGTTCTGCTATCCAATCCCTTTCTTCACGCTTTACATCTGGTACCAGTTAGTATCCATGACTATAACTGCATAAAACAATAATGAACAGCGCTATCAGCTGACATTTTATGATATATGTGTGCCCCTTTTCTCACTTTTCTGGAAATGCCACTAAGGACTGCAGAATCTGTGAAGTCTTAAATTTTTTTTCAAAAGTTTATTAATGTATAATTTCTATAAACCTTTTAAAAATTTCTATTTTCTTCTTCTTGGTCTGCTTTTCCACTGTCATTATTTTGCATTTGACTATATTTGCATTTCAAATTAATTTAGCACCATTTGCAATACTTTGATAGTAAATCAGCACCCAGTGTTCCTGTTGAATGCTTCCAGTACATAGACTGTTCATACTTTGGAGCTTTAAAACCATAATGGAAAAAATAAGTTTTGAGTACACAGACAGCATTTAGAAAATTAAGGTGACTACAATAACAACATTCTTGGGTATCCAGATATTTAGGTAACAGAAGTAATTTCTTGGAATTCTTAGTGACAGGCTAGATTGCTCATAGTAGACATTAAGTACATTTTAAATATGGAAGGCTTACTATAATTTTGAATTATACTGTTCTGTAAAGTTAAGTAAATTTTTTCCAGAGTAGATTCATATCAGACTGAGAGCACAGCACAGTTGTAAAGCACAATGAACAGGACAGGAGGCACCAGATTATTAGTATTTACTAAATGCAGTGAGAAATAACGAATACGAATAATTAACTCTTTAGTATATTCTCTTGAGTTTACATTAGGATTTCTGAGGTAGTAGATTAGAAAAGCAATAAGAAGAGAAGTGAATTTTTAAACTCACCTCAGAGTTACATGGTATCCAATGTACATCTGTTGCTGGCTTTGTATGAGTATATGGTAGAGAAGAGGCTGCACAGTGTCTCACTAGAGATGGCTCTGTGCTACTCTGCTGGACATGCATAGGTGATGGCTAGAAATGTTTTAAGAAAAGATATCTTAGTGTGTTTTCAAAATAAAATAGTAGCTCTATCAAAGAATTAATAGGTTAATACTTTTTCACGTGTTTCAGATCAGTTTATAGAACTTTCTAGGGCTCTAACACCTTCTGTTTGGGAAAAAAAAAAAATGGAAAGCATCAAAGCAGGCCTTTGGATATAAAGCTCTAAAAAGAATTCCATCGTGCCTCCACAGACATGCAGACATCACTAATGTCTCTTTGCCTCTTAGGTCTTTCTTCTGCTTATCCTCCTTATTGTCTTTTTCCACTGAAATCACCTTCTCATCTTCCAAGCTACCTTTTCTGTGTTCATAAACATCTAGAATACTTTCAGTATTGCATTCAGTAACAAATAATATCTGTATTTGACAGGCTTTGTAAGGTAAGAGTGGAGGGTATATTGGTGCCCATTGAAAAACAGACTCACTAAAACATAAGTTGCACAAAATGCAGTAAACCTTTTAAGCTGTAGTAATGTAGAAATTAATTGTAGGTAGAAATTAGACCATGATAATTGTGATAATGGTTCAATTTCATGAACTCATCAAGTTTCTTATCATTTCTAGTTTGTCTTTGCAAACATTATCTACTCCTCTCTTTTGAGTCAGGATCCCTTCACCCATTTTTCCTCCACAGACATACAGATACACTGCAATATACTTACAACAGGAGCATTTACTAGATTAACAGCTGTTACCTCGATTTCACGGAATCATAGAATATTAAGGGGTTGGAATGGACCTTAAAGATCATTAGTCCCAGCCCCCCAGCCACGGACAGGGACACCTCTCACTAGACCAGGTTGCTCAAGGCCTTATCCAACTTGGCTTTGAACACTGTCAAAGGCATCCACAGCCTCCCTGGGCAAGCTGTGCCAGTGTCTCACCACCCTCACAAAGTAAACAATTTCTTCCTAATATCTAAGCTAAATTTCCCGAAATTTAATTTTTACCCATTACTCATTGTTCTACAACTACAGTTGCAAACCAAGAGTCCTTCTCTGACTTCCCTCTAGATTCTCTTCAGATACTGGAAGGTTGCTATGAGGCCTTCATGCAACCTTCTCTTCCCCAAGCTGAACAGCCCCAACTTTCTCAGCCTGTCTTTGTAGACGAGGTGCTCCAGTGCTCTTATCAACTTTGTGGCCCTCCTCTGGACTTGCTCCTACAGTTCCATGTCCTTCTTGTGTTGGGGGCACCAGAGCTGGATGCAGTGCTCCAGGTGAGATCTCACCAGAGCAGAGCAGAGGGGCAGAATCCCCTGCCTTGCCCTGCTAGCCCCGCTGCTTTGGATGCAGTCCAGGATGCAGTTGGTGTTCTGTGCGGCCAGTGNACATCTCTTTACCCTTATTTTTATACTGGAAGAAAATACAGAAATACGCAATTTTATTTTTAAAGAGTGAAAAACCTGTCCATCGACACAGCCACCAGCAATGAAATTTGGATCACTTGGATTGAACTGAAAACAGTAAATATCTTCAGGAGCCTTCAACACCAACTAGAGAGAAGAAAAACAAGATAATTGAGAAATACAGTCACACCATTTGTTTGTTCTCATGTTATATAAATACTTGGCATATTTAAAAGTCTTTATTAAATACCTGGAGGCAGACAGGGTCAAAAAAACTCCAGAGAAGTATAACTGACTTGTGTAGCAATGACATATTAGAAAGGTTAACTTGCTCTTCATACGAAGGCTGCTCTCTTGCTGACAGTGCTATAATCCCTAATCAAAAGAGAAAATAAATTTTCTCAAAAGACACAATTCAAGTTTCAACACATGGATAATTATTCTAAATGACTTATATTTATACCTTCTGAATACAGTGAAAAAAACCCACAAAGCAGGAAAGAAATCCCAAACAAACCAACCTTTTTTTTTTTTTTTTTTTTTTTCAGATCAGCTTTGCGGAGATTATTTTTGTTACTTAACATCAGGTTATTTTAAAATGAGTCATAGAACCTATCCATCAAGATAAAACTCCTCTTTTTTTGCTCATGCTCCTCAATGGTGTAATACTGCACCTGAAATGATGTGACAGGAGTATAGTCCTGGCCACTCATCATGAAAACAAATCTTTGTAACCCAATTCATTTTTTTACCCAGGCTGCAGTGTTGGCTAGTAGTATGCTGGGAGCTGGGGCATTTTTAAAGAACTCAATTGTGCCTTTAGGTGTGGCGGTGCTGAGCAGTAACCCACAGCAGGGAGCAGGAGCTGACATTTCGTGCGTCTTGTGGTGCTCCCTGGCACTCGGCAGAGCCGTGTCCCCTTGTGGCTGTGACATTCCTCACCAGGATTAGGTGTGCCGTGAGAGCCAGGCATAGCCACAAGCACAACGGTTTGCAGGGCCATCTGAAGAGTCTGGCACAACAACCCCACTTAAATGAGCCTCATGGGAGGAAATTTCTCTTACCTATAATCTCCACTTATACATTATGGTGAAGGACTTTGCATGGCCCATATGAATATGAATTCTGCAAAGAATTTGCCTTTCTCATTTTTCATTTTGCCTCAAATTGGCAATTCAAACAGGGATACTAAATCAGTATTCATTTCTTTTTAAATTTTAAAGCTGATGATTTTATGAAAGATGCATATTTTATAGCTGTCATATAATATCCATCATTGAAGACTCAAATCAGTACTGCAACTGCATTACCATAAATGGTTGGATGCCAGCGAACGCAGCTAATGGTTCTGTTCTTGAGATACTGCACATCTGTAAATGATTGGTATGCTTTAAGATAGACATCTGGCTTGTCTTTTTCTTGGTCTTCTGCTAGGGCCTTCCAGTCATCAAAAAAAACATTCATAATTTCATTTTGCTGCAATGCAATTTCCATTCTGTTTTGTGAAAAGAACAGTTAATACTTCAGTAATCCAGATGCGACTACTCAATAGTAGAATTACAAATATTTCTGTGAAACGGTAGCTTCTGTTTTTCACAAAATTATGATCACATTAGTTAAAAAATCAAGTATTAATTCCTCAGTGATGTATCACTGTAAGGAGAAACTCTTCTGTTTAAACAGAAATAGCTACTGTACCAAGAATTTAACTCCAGTTCTTTGTGGACCAAGTACAGAGCAATTGTCCCGTTCTTTGCACAAAAGATGTCATTAAGTAGACTTGTCCCACTTAATGGGACATGGCTAAGGGCATAATCATGGGTAGGACAGCACCTTTGCTCACTGCACAACCCTCTGCTTGAGTGAGCAGTGTTTGAAAGATCACCTTTGCAGTTTGTTTGAAAAGATGTATCTTTTAGCAGTTCTGATATCTATTTAAAGAAACATTCATATCTATATAGCATAGACTTCATTGTTATTTTCTAGAAACAAGTACTAAGTTATTATTTGTAAATACTCTAATAATAAAAAGGAAAAAAATTATATAGAAACGAAAAACAAAATCGATATTTGACCAGACCAATGATCCATTCAGACAAGAGTACTTGCTTGTATTCTGTATTATTTCAGGTTGTCTTTAAATGTATTGCTGCAATAATTTTACCTTAAATGTACTGCTGTAAGAAATTTTTTCAGCGCCTCAGATGACAGACTCTCTGCTTTTGCTTCATCTGAAAACTCCCTAGGACAATACTGTGTGGATGCATTTTTTGGATAGGTCCTACCCAAACGGAATAAATTTGAATGTAAGTATAGAAAACATTACAAAGACAGAAACCTATGTAATGTGTAAAATTTAAATATGTAGTTTTCTAGAAACTTTTTAGGAAATATTTAAGAAAAAAAGACGCAAACAGAGCATCCAATTTTGTTCTATTAACCAGTTTGTAACTGAGTAACTCCAGAATTTTAGTTAAGGAACAGTGCATAGCTTAATAAATAAGCTGATAAATATTTTCTCATACTTACCATTTTGTCTGAGTACTAGTTTCTCTTAGTTTTGGAATCACTTGCACCCCCACATCCCTTTCAAGCATTTTAATACTGAAAGTATCATCTTCATAGGCCGTGCATTCAGCATAGCTGTCCTTGTCATCGGAAACGTTCTTGTCAGTAAATGTAATTGGTGCCCCAAACTTTCTGCGAACTCGAGAGATCTTGTACTTAATCTGGAAAAGATACATTTCTATGGCAGGCAGAAAAGAAAGCTTTTGGAAAGTTCATTCTTTAAAATGGCTGGTAGAATTAGTTCTGTCAATGATTTCTGTCTTGAGCTTACTCATGTTTCTGCATTTTGAAATTCTGAAGTGCTCGTATAAATAAACTACATACATAATAGAAGACAGGTTTGTATTTGTAAAACAAGAAGTTGTAGCATTTTTGGGTTACTGCTAGTAGGACAAGAGAATTACATTTTCTAATTCGTCTGATATCAAAACTGGACATTTAATTAAAGGATTGATTTGCAGGAAGCTTTATGTAATACTGAATTAGGCTTCCAAAACCTAACTTTTCAACTCTTCCCTCTTGGTGGAATTCTCAGCTTTGGGTGAGGTATTTCAACTTCCCTTGCAGTGCCTAGGGTGAGAAAAGTACTCTGAAGAAGATACAAAACAAATTTGGAGGAGTTTCCTTATGGTGAGAACTAGGAAGGATGAAGGGGCGTGTCTTGACTTCTGCCCACAAAGAGAAGTAGGCACTTGATTTCGGGCAGTAGAGAGGTATTGCTTTGTCTTCGATTCATATCCAGGTATTTTTTTTCCCAGCACCTCTCACAGAACTGGAAAGGAAAGTAGGCTAAAAATCCTTTTGAGTGGATCTTGCCAACAATGCAGAATATCTAATACTTGGACTGTGAATGTGTTAAATTGAATGACTGTGAAATAGAACAATCAGACATCTTTTCAGGTGTAAGCAAGACGTCCAGTTCCTGAGAACTATCAAAACTTAGCCAAGTCTTCCCTGAAGAGGGACTTAGGTACTGAGTAAAAATTACTCATGGACAGTTAGATGCTTAGAGATGCCCTACACATCACAAATTAGGTGACAGCTGTGAGTGGATCTAGTTTTTGAACATACAGTTTTCTTTCTCTCTATATATATAATCTGTAGATGTAATTAATCAAATATATCCTTCTGTAAAGTCAGCTTGTAATACCTGTAGATACTTAGAAAGCGTTGCATGCTATTAAATGCCATCCATTATACTAGAATAGTTCACTGAGCTTCATGGAAACAGAGCAATGACTCTGGTTGTCATCTGGCCATTGAGAAAATTGAACAAAAAGTGGCAGAGGTGCCAGTGACCAAAGATGATCAGGACTTCTGAACTTACACTTTAAAAAGTAGCTATGTCCAATGCAGTTGCAGTTATTTGCAAGACTTAAAGAGAAGAGAGTTCAAAATAAAAGTTTCTGCAGCACTTTCAGCTTTTGTTAAAAGTTTAGCTATTTCTCTATTTCTCTCTGTTAGTTTTCTTGAAAGAGCTCAAGAAAAACTAGGACTGCAGCTTACAGTTTCCTGATTTTTTTTTTTTAAAGGAACTGAAACATAGGGGATTTATATTTATTTGATGGACTAACATCTGTTGATTCTGACCTTTGTATCCCTTTCTTTAAGAGATTCTTCTTCAACTTCCTTTTCACTGCCAAGGGAAACCCAAGGTTTGTGGACTTCCAGAATTTCCTCTATATTTTCTTCTGTTTCTTCTCCTTCTTCCGCAGTTGCTAAAGACTGTGATATCAAACAGTGAGAAATGATACTTTTTCAAAAATTTGTTACTGAAATGTAAGTATTAACTAGAAATCCAGTTTTCATTCTTCACTCACACATGCTTTACTTTTGTCTCAGTGAAGTGAGTCTGGGTATGCTGTGCCCTTGGGTAGGGCTGGCTTAGGTCCTGTTCATTTTGTGCATTAGAATTTTCCAATAATATTTAATATTTAACTACTAAAGACATACTGTCATCTTGAAAGCAATCATTTTATATAAAAAGAATTTATAGTGATTTTTTCCATTAGGCCCCCTGGCCTGGAACTGCATTTTACTTTTCTTAATTATTGCTTCTCCTGATTCCCTGATGCTGGATGGCAAACTCATATTGAAAAATTATATCATCTTTCCATAAACATTCTCCTACAGCGCAGTGTACAAGTTCTATTTATCTAGAGCTATTTAGAACTCAAGAACATTTTCATGATTTGAAGAATATATTCATAGATATTATGAAAAACAAGTATATATAATACTTCTTTGAAAATGCTCAATATATTTATTGTCTGTTATTTTTATGTCTGAGAAATCTGGGTATTGGCAGAGAAAATTAATGATTATGATAAAAATGCAGCAGTGGGGTTATACTGGCCCTCTGAGGTAAAATACAAAAATATAATTTAGCCCTTCTCAGTACAAAATATATTTTTACAGTGATACACATATTTTTCCATGATCAGCTTAACCATTAGAGAAATACTGGGTGCTCAAAAATACCATTCCTGACATCTTTGTTTGAGACTAGATTCTGAAATATTCATAGATAAAACAATGTTGTTGTATACTTGGATTTTACCTTTAGAAAGTTTTCCTTGGCTTCTTCAGAAGCAACAATGTAAAATTCCTGTCCATACTGGAAGTTTGGATCAAAAACTAGCAAGAGTTCTTCCCCTGGATATTCCTATTTTAATGAAAAAAATTAGTGGAAAACTGAAAACAAATAATATTCAAAACAAACATGGGGTTGTGACTGGAAAAGCTACCACCAATTTAGTATCTTAGGTTAATTTTGTATTCTTAATGGAAAATTTCATGTGCTAATTGAAAGGAATAGATGGCATTTATTTTGTACATACAGACAATTAAACAGAAAATAAACTATTTAATGATTCTCAATAAATAGGCCATGAATTAGGGGAAGCCAAATATGTGAAGCTCTGTCAATTCACAGAATCAAAACTAATAGTATTTATGTTACTTTTAGCATATTTTCAATCTGAAGTTAGTAAAAAAAAATACATGGCAAGCCATGAGAAACTTGGAGTCTACAGTGGTCCATGGCCTCTAGCAGTCAGATATTACAGCATCAGTGTGTTTACACAGAGTGAAACAAGAACAGACCCATTCTTCAAAAGAATGGACACTCTGAGAGCATAAGTCTTGAAGTGAGAACGAAATATGCTACATACTAGGATAACTTTTTTGAGAGGGTGGAAATCAGAAGTTTTAGCTCTTGTTTTCAGGTCTTGAATTATGTCATCCTTTTTAATACACTTGAAACAATTTTCTTCTGTGACATCTTCATCAGGTCGGCAATTAAAAATTTCTTGGGTCTTTGTGGTCAAAAGCAAAGGAAAGATTTCTGGGTGGCCTATGAAAAAAACCAAAATTGCATGATAATTTCAGAGTTCTGTGTAAACGTGCATATATACTTTGATATCCCTATGTCTTCAGTGTTTCTAGCATAATGCCTTTGAATCTCTCAGCTTTGTTTTCGGTATTTTGGAAGTCATGAAATACAAATTCTATTTACTTTATTAATCTGTGGAAAATACTCTACCCAACATTTTGCACATAATGAATATGATTTCCCTGGTATGAGGGGCTTTTTTTCTTCTTGATCAACAGGTTATTAGCAACTTTTGTGAAAAATCTTTAATGGCGTGGTTTTAATATATTAAGGGCAAAACCACATGGTTCTGACTTAAGAAAGCCTTTGAATGAATACCCTGTGGTCCTTCCTTGTAGGGCAGCACCATATTAAGCCAAAGTTTAATCTAGGTGAGGCTTCTCCCTAAAGGATGTAAGGTAAAGATGTAAGGTAAAGGATGTAAGGTAAAGTAAGGATGCTTTTCTGATTTTGGACTTTCATCTTGCTGCCATTGAGTTGAGAGTGCAGTAGAGACTATTTCTCACTAATCAAATGAGACTGAAGCAAGCTCACTGACATTGAAGTCAGATATTTCTTTTCAGCTTTACTGGAGAATATATAGTTGTTGTTTTCTACACACATGATCTCTGTTAGGTTCATACACATTAACTCAGAACAAGATAGTTCTTATCCTTGCACTAGCACAGATATCTTCATTGGTTTTGGGGAGGCTGGGTGTAGTTAGGTGACCTGTCAGCTGTGCTTTGCATACACTCAATCTGGGAGTAATACACAGGGCTTCTTATTGTGTGTGCCAGAAGTATGTAAGGCAATGTATGTAATGCTGGTCTTTCTCATGTTACATGTTCTGTCTCCAGCTTGCATTACAGCTCTAAGTGGCTGAGATCACCCTAGGCCCAGCTAGTTGAATCCTGCCCCTGAGATTTGTCCTTTGCTATAGTGCCCTGCTAGCAGACTCATGCTCTGTCTCAGTTGCCCTAGTAAGAGCACTCCTCGTGAAGGCCACTACATTTTTGCATGAGAAGGTTAACAGATGTTCATCTTTTTGGTGAACAGGAAACTAAAAGACTTAGGGCTGTGTATACTGTGTACTGTTTTTCTGTACTGAAATGTGGTGGCTGTTGGGATAATAGTTGATACTTTCTGTCTTTATTTCAGTCTCTTTTCTTAGTTTAAATTACTTAGTATTTTACCTTAATTCCCAACACCTGTGGTTTTTCCCTCTGTGCATGCCTTGAAGAGAAGTTAACATACCTCAAATGATGATTGTGACCAGCTGTGTCAGCATGTTTTGAGAAGTCATCTTTAATCTAAACCAACAATGACTAACAAAATGATAAATCCTCCTTAATCTCTGCATAATCCTATCGCATAATACATTATGTTAGATGAATCTGACATTTATCCTTTAAAATCTTTCAGTGCTGCTACTCCACTGCATTTGCTCTGCCATAGTAATCACTAAAATTAATGGCATGCCTGATGTTTCTGGTGCATGCTACACTGCTCCAAGTATGGATTACTTAAAGTGTCCACTAGTTATTTCATAGCACATGCAATCTGTTTGTAGCATGCACAGGCCATTAGTTCACTTTCATCACAAGCTGTAATCAATATTACGAGATTTTCCTTTTTGATATCTTGGAGATTTCCAGGATTTCTGTGTGGATGCTTCCAAAAAATACAGAATCATAGGGATGTTGATTGGGAAGACCTCCAAGTCATCAAGTCCAAACTCACTGTTGTTAACACCAGACCTCAAAAATCTCAGCCAGGAGTAATGGTTGTTTTAAACATTATTGTTTGTAACAATAAGCTTTTATGCTACTGTTTTTTAAATGCTGAATCATGTATACAGCCTTGTGCACAAATGCTAATGCTGAAAAAAATCCTTTTAAAGGGATCTAGGTTTCACTGCCAAATGAAACAATACAAGCATGCATTAAAGTTAAGCAATAATACAATGGGCATCACTACAAAGGGAAACAGATACTCTAAATGCATTTTTTTCAACACTTTATTGCTATAAGCCCAAGTTAAAAACAAAGTAATGATCAGAATATAAAATACACCTTTCAGTCTAAAGAAGTAAAGTTCTATATTGCAGAATATTATTTTAAACAGAATCTATAATATAAGGAGCTGATACTGGAGTTCTTACATTATAAACATTTTTATTGAATGTTCTTTTACAGTAAAAAGTGTGTAACATCTGATCATAAGCTTCACATTGTTTTTCTATGAGTAAATTGTACCTGTATCTTTTGTAACAGTCAGCAGCTCTTAGTGCTGCAAGAACTCCACAAAAGACCGAGAAACTTTAAGGAAGAAGTAAAGAACACTTGCAGGCCTAAGGAGTGTGTGCATGGAGTTTAAGTCTTGCACAGGCAGTGTTTGCTTACACCAGTGTTGTTTTCCTGCTTTCAGCAACAAGTTCCTAGCAGCAGTTTAGCTGTTACAGCTCTAACCTTATTTGCCAGTAGGTGGAGGTACAATTCTCTATTACTATCTCCTAGAAGACTGAAAATACATTTTTAAAGTACCACTTTAATCATCTGAGGGATCACTTTCTGTGCATTTTCATGCAGTGCCTGCTACTCAGCCACTGTAATCACTGTAATAGCTGCATTTCTAAATAGTTTCTATATTTTCCCATTCATTAAAAAATATTTTCTTTCTATTCGTTGCATTAGTAACACTGAAGCTTCAATATGCTTTGAGTATTCCAGAACTACTACTTTAAAGTTCAGTCGTCATACCACTTACCTATACTGGCCATAGAAAGATCATTTTCCTTTTCACCTGAAATATAATGACACAATGTTATCAGTAGTGTTGGTCACAGAACTATAACAAGTAATTTTACTTCTCTCAGTTATTTATATAAAATAGCATATTCTAATTGATCTCATGGTTTTTTACTGCATGGAGCCAAAATAATTAATGTAGATCTTATGTGAGCCCAGATTGCTGCTTGTTTCATTGTTGCTGTACCTTACACACCAAGCTGTCTTACTTTTCCTTTTCACAATTCCTTAGCTTTGTTTTACCTTTTTGTTTCTTTGTCGGTGTTTTTGAACGTTTCAAGGTGGTCTTGCTGGATTTCAGACTTTCTGACATTTTTCCAGATTTCTCTAGAGAAAGATATGTATCATCAATAATTTAAATAGATAACAGAAAGCAACATGTATGAGTGAAAATTTGGTCCATTGCTTTATGTAGCTTATCATTATAGTAATATTTTCATATGCAGCTAAAGGTATGTTTCATAGTTGTATTTTCATATCATGTGTAACAGATGGAAAAATTTCTTTTGTTCAGGGTGTTTAAAAATGAATACTGATTGTCCAAAATAACAACAGGTCAAATTAGGATAGAGGTTTCCCTTACTGAAAGCTAAGGACCTGAGATAAAGTGGGAAGAGCATGTATGAAAATTCACCAGTTATAAATGTTCGTCCCAATGTTTGTAAGTGTAAATCACTACTCAGCTGCACAAAGCATTTCAATTTCCAGTTTATTTTTCAATCTAGCTCTTCAGAGGACAAACTCAGAAAGAAGATGTATGGCTAATTAAATGTAGCAACCACACAGCAGGAGACGATATTGTATAGAAGGCTACTCTCATTTCATTTGCTCTCCTTCATCCCAATATCTGGAGAAAGGATTAGAACAGTAGAGCTGGAAATACTCAGTTCCAAGGCAAGAAGAAATGCAGTTCAGCCTGCCTGCTGCTCAGGCTGGACAGCACCATCGTGTGGGATGTGCTCACACAGCAGCCGATTGAACAACTAAATCAGGATGGGCCAAATTCACTTAGAAGTGTTAAAATTGCCTGATGCTAATATTGAAGAGCCAGAGGCACTCAGATGGGATGAGCACAATGGGGCTCTCACTTTGTGTCCTCCCTCTTCCATGTTCACACTTTACGATGGTAAACTGACCGGGAGAGGAACCATTTTTTAAATGTCTACAGAGCACCTACAGTATTTGGGTGCTATTCCAATTTTACCACTAGCAAGAGGAAAGTAGATGCAGATGGGACAGAAAGAGATAGCACCTTCAAGAAGGCTGGCATGACATAACAATTTCTGATGACCTCTTACAGGAGCTACAGCCCATCTGCTTGTGCACGTGAACAGCACGTTTACTGTCAAGATGCTTAAAGTGAAAAGGTGAGTTTATAAAATAAATGTTCTATCTTGAGGGTTTCCTTATGAACAGCCTAAAAATAGTGAGTGGTAAAACAAACATGCTGTGGTCTGTGCATTTGCAATTTCAGTGGCATACCCAGACTGAGAAACAATGTTTTATAACACAGTTCTCAAATACTTCTTCAGAAGCCACCAATATAATCTTAGCTTCTGATCTAAATTTTAGTATGGAGATGGGCACTGATGGCAAGATACAGGTCATGGATTATAGTCTGATGGAATAGCTGAGGTTTGGGATACATGTTGGCCTCCCATGAAGTCAAGGTAAATTTTGGTGTTGGCTTTAATGTGAGTAGAGTCTGACACTCTTATTACAGTTATGCATTTTTCTTCTTCACTCCAATCAAAGTAGAAAAACACACTCTATAAATCCTCAGACTCTTTTCTGCATCATACTGGATCTTGCAGATCACAGGTAGCAGGCTGCATCCATGGCATGTTAGTGTATTTCTCTCTTGTTTAATCTCTCTTGATTACAGAAAATGCAGTCCCCTTCATCAATCTGTCTGAAGAATGGTAACAATTCAATCTTCTGCTTCTTCCAAAAAACAATGATGATACCAATGCAAAGAAAATTAATGTTTCAGAATTCTGAAACTTTTGCTGTGCATGGGATGATGTTTTTAACCCTCCCCCCCAAAATCATATATAATGAATCTAAGGAGAAAGTTGGGAATTTTTTCTGCCCTAATTCTCACAGTCTTTTTGTCAAGTACAGGAGCAGGAACACTGTTAACATAGTTCTGTGTAATAGTCTCTCTCTCTCTCTCTCTCTCTCTCTCTCTCCCCCCATATATATATATATGTATTTTTATATATTTCTTATATATCTGTATATGTGTAATCTTTCAAAGGAGCCTATACAATATGCTTAGCTTATAGTTCTGAAACACTTAGGCCTACCTCACTGAAAGTGCATATCAATTCAGAGGGTCAAAAGAGACTACTTTTTCCTTATTTAAGAAGGAAAGCTGTGCAAAGCTGTTTCTTATCTATCTTCTTGTATATTTTAACATATAAAAATTCTGACCCATTTTGTAAATGGGTTCTGAGACTATTCCAATTTGAAACCAACCTTTATGCCTCTGTATAAGAGAGACAGCTCTCCAGGATAGGAGGTGAGGGCAGCTGTTGTAGAAATTAGTTGAAGGACAATAGGAACTATCTCATATATACTCCAGTCACAATGTCTTCACCATTTCATAATTATGCACTGCAACAAAGCCAGTTTGGAAATTATGAGTGAGTTCCTCTGAGTATCCTGAACTCTAAGTCACATGAATGGAGGAAACACTGAGAAGGCTGACATAAGTCATATTCTGTGTTTAGTAAAATAACTTGCAATAAAAACATCCCTTTCCTTTCAACTGATTTCAAGTAAATTTTACCTATAGAAATAGTTAAAATTCTTGAAAATGGTGTCCCAGTAATAAGATCCTCCTCCTTCACTGAAAGGGTGAGGTATAGAGGTAGATGCAGCACTACACAGAGAAGGGTCGTGGTGGTAAAGCTGATGTCAGTGCCTGGTACATGTATTTGCATTTGTTAATACAAAAAGTGCCCCTGTTTAAGGGTTGCAGATGAATAGAGCAGTCAGTGGGACTGTTTGTGCTTCCCTCTGGGATGCACAGGACCTCCTAGCTGGAAAGCAGACAGAAAATTAAAACTACTTATCTTCTTTTACAATATCCCCAATACTGTATCGCCCCTGCCCCTCTGTCATCCTGTGGCCATATGATTGTCAGTGGTCAGGAAACAGGGAAAGCCCGCAGGGAAAGCCAAGGCATAGCTTCCAGAAACTTCTCTGGAAGCATAACCAGGCCCACAGCCATTTACAGAGCCTATATGTAAAGTTGGTTATTACACAGGAATATTGTAACCTCCAGGTGCTCCCTTCAGGAAACACACACACTGAGAATTTTCAAACATGTACTGAGGAACAGATTTCTGAACCTCACCTCTTCCAAAAAAAGTATAAAAGAACAAAACTCCCAATATGTAAGTTAAAAGCTACTATTTTCAGTAGTTACCACTTAATTTGGGGGTTTGCTTTTTTCCCCAAAGCTTTTATACAAAATACTAAATCCTATCAAGAAAGCCATGAAAATATCAGTCTATATTAATAGACTGTCTGAAAATGTGACCAAAAAGATGAATTTTTTAATCTATAGTTAGTTCCCATTCTCCTACGGATATTTCAATACTACTTATTTAAAGTGGACTTGTCAAGGCACACACAAATGTATTATGCCTCTCCATAATGTTTATAAAAATTCATGATTCTGTCATTGAGATTGGAGACAACATTTAAATTAACATAATTTGAAAATTTAAGAGTGCAAAATCTATATAAAATTATAGCTTTTGAAAATAATTTGTCATAAATATTGCCATGTATTTTATTTTTTAAAAGTAAGCAATATTTAGATTTCATTAATTATGTTCAGTCTCATTTTCCAGCAGTTTTTCAGTGGAACACAGTGTTACATTTTGTAATTGCTAAAACCTTGGTAAATATTTGACAACTTTGTTTGACATTTTATAGCCTAGTTTGTTTATAGATGGTTCTAATATTTTGAACATTAGGCTTAAGAGAAAAAATAAGATCAGAGTGTTCTCCTAATCATTTAATGTACTGAAACATTTACAGCCATAAAAAAATACGTGAAGTTGCTAGGTACTGCAAAAGGCAAAAACTAATTAACTATCAGTTCTAAAAGATGCTGTCTGATTTGAGGACACAGAATGATTCATTAGTTTCCTAATGGAATGATTTAAGGTCAAGTTTGTGTGCATTATTATTTTAGGACTGTAATTTACAATAATTTGGAATGACAGAAGAATTGGATGCATGTCCATTTTACAAAAATACTACAAGGAAAGGATCAAAACTATGTGCTAATTGCTTTTTTTGTTGTATCACTAGCAAGCTAAAAAACACATTTCTGCTGGTGAACATTTAGGAACTTGTTAAAAATACCATCTTGAAAATATTTTGTCTCTCCAGAAATTCACATGCAATGTTGCCTTTAATTAAATTTATTCTATTTTGCTCTACACAAAGAGCAAATAATACAAAATCGTTAAAAATTATTAATAATCCTTGTTCATATTTGGACACAACTTCATTGTATAAGTTGTAGGGGGTAAAGCTGAAGTTTCGGCGACTGCCAAATCACTTCAGCATATAAATAGTTCAATTTGAATGTACCTGGTTTCACACAACTTTTCATTAAATCAGGCTTATTTGAACCTGGCATTGGTTTTGCTATTTGATAGAAACCAGTAAGTGTAGTTACAGTATCTGGGATGATAAATACAATACGTGTAAAATTAGGTTAAGAATTAATAAGAAAGCCATAAGAGAACAAAATGGAAAACTTCATTAGAATGTTGGTTAATACTGTGTTCTGATTCTCTCTTTTGCTCGAAGAGAAATAGATTAAAATTGGAAAAGGTATAACAAGGATGATTGAAGACATAGAACATATTTTGTACTGGGAATAAATGAGGATTATTTTTAGTCTGAATACGATATGATAGAAGTCAGTGAAATCACAAGAGACACAGCGAAAGTGACCGGGAGATGCTGATTCACGGTCCTAACACGAGATCGAGCGGGCATCACATGAGCTTATGGATGTGGAACAAACAACAGCACCGCAGAAGTGTGTCATTGCACAATAAGTGTGTGAATTATGGAATATGCTGCCCATGGACAGGACAGCTGCCAGAAGCACAGAATTTCAGAAGGTAACAGGGCAAACTGACAGATGAAAAACTGAGGGCTACTAAAAATAATGATAATACATCTGGCTATAGAAATTAGACCACACATCCAACAAGAAAAGGGTGCAAAGAGTGCAAATCCGGCTTTACTATTATCTTGCCCGGACAGAAGTTCTGGTATGAGCCAGTACAGCTGGTCTAGGTTATTAAAATAGTATAACAATTTGGTTGGTACTTTAAAAGTTACTAAGTATAATATAGAAGTCATAACATGGTCCTGCCAGGAACCAAACAGTAACATAAGTTGCATTGTCATGATTTCTGAAACAGAAGATGCTATATTGTAAAAAATTACATTAGACAAGACTTCTTTAAGCAGAGGTAAGAAAAATTATCATCTCGTCTTCGAAATGTGAGAGCTAGGTCGCCGGGAAAGATCATGAGTGGAGACCGGGGATGGGGGTGTGGGTTTGTGGGGGATTTGCAGCAGCCCGCGGGGCGCGGAGGGGCTGGGCAGTGTTTGTAGCCCCGGTCTCGTCCCCAGCCCCCTCCAGCCTTCGGCACAGCCTTTCACGGGCATCGAGGAAGGCGCTGCCGCCTCGGGCCCGCTGGCAGTGCCGCGGGATGACGTGGCGGAGGCGGCTCGGCCGCACGGGGCAGTCGCGGGCTCTGCGGCAGCGGCTGTGCCCTGCCGGCTGCTGCCCGTGTGCTCTCGGTTCGGCACCTTTCACCGCTTCCATAGCGCGGCCGGGTCCCCTTCGTGCCCTTTGTCCCCTACCTGCGGGGCTGCGGCCCCGGCCCGGCGCGTACCCGGCGACGCGCGGTTGTCAGGGCGATGGGGCCAGCCCTGATTGACAGCTCGGACAGGCAATCAGCGTCCTGCTCTGCAAACCCGCCCCCGCGGCGGCAGCCTGCAAGGACGTACCGGACAAGAACTACTCGTCCCAGCACGCTCTGCGCGGGAAAAGTGGCGCCGGCGGAGCTCTGGGGCGCGGGGCATGATGGGGTCTGTAGGCGACAGACGGCGGCAGTCCCCTCTGCAGCGCGGCCACCCGCGCACCCCATCGCCTCGGTGTTTTCCAGGCAGTGCTAAGGCCGTCTCCCGCTGGGATTGAGGCGATTCGACGCGGTTT
Source organism: Illadopsis cleaveri (assembly GCA_013399915.1). Classification (NCBI taxonomy): domain Eukaryota; kingdom Metazoa; phylum Chordata; class Aves; order Passeriformes; family Timaliidae; genus Illadopsis; species Illadopsis cleaveri. The sequence continues at coordinate 1,316,734 of VXBB01001418.1, forward strand.
GTTGATATGAAGATATGTATTTGCAGAAGAATCTGCATCTTTTGTATTTTGGATGCATAAAAATAATTTCGTTTGCCTTGCTGCTGCTTCCTCTATAAAACAGAGGAGCCCCGCAGTATCTTTCTCTCTGTGCGGAGCACCCAGTGCTGGTCCTTGGTGCCACTCCGAGGTCCATTCACCCCTTCTTATGATAAGCAGGAGAGTTCGTTCTGTCTTCTATGTCAATCTGCACAGTCAGGAAGTTCCCTTTCTCAAAATGACTGCTACGCTCCTTGTTTTGGTCTTGGCCTTATTTTACCTTTTATACCAGTGTTCAGCACAAATTAGGCAGCTGAAGACTGCACAGTTATAACCCGAGGTTTATCCTCTTGTCAGGCAGCAATGCCAAAGGGATCATTTCCACAGTGCAGTGGGACTGGCACAGACCCAAGCCAGGAGCCCGGGTCTTTGAAGTTCAACTAATAACTTTAATAGCTTAATTGTGTGTAAGTGGAATGACTTAACCATATCCACTGTACAACTAGCTGCCCTTCATAACTACAGTTCTGTGACCTGAAAGGGATTTTTGGNATGCGGGCGGCTCCGCGCCGGCCCCGGTGCCATCCGCAAGGCTGCGGCAGCCCGCGGGCGCTGGGAGCCGCCTGCAGCGGATGGCCAGGGGCGGACGGCTGAGGGAAGGGACCGGCCCGGCCCGGCCCGCNATAACATAAACATTATTTCCCCTGGTGAAGAAGCCTAGGTCAATAAATCTGAGGCCGGCACTACCATCCTACGGGAAGTGTATTACAGTGGAGAGCCGCCCGTCACGTGCGGCAGGAGGGAGATGAGCATCACAAGGTGTCAGAGGCCGCGAGTGCCGGTGTGCACAGCACGGCACGGCACAGCCCCGCATAGCCAAGCCTAGCCCGGCACGGCACAGCACAGCCCCTGCGCAGCACACACAGCACGGCACAGCCCAGCCCCGGAGCCGGGGCGGGCTGGCGGAGGCCGCGGTTCTCCCGCCCAGCCGAGCGGAGCCGGGAGGGAGCGGGGCGGCTGCGGGNACCGCCTGGCTGTGACCGCCCCGGCTGCCGAGACCCCCGGCCCGGGTTGTGGGGGAGCACGGGGCTGCGCCTGTGGGAACGGCGCCTCCAGCCCACCGGGAGGGCCAGGAGTGGGTTTGGGTGATGGGGGTTTTTGTTGTTGGGGTTTTTTTGTTTGTTTGTTTTTTTAATCCAGCAAAGATATTGACAGGACCATTGCAGTGGCAGAGTAGGGCTTAATTTTAGAAATGCTGGATCAGCTGTGAGAAAGATGAGTGGAAACCACAGCAGACTGCACTCTATCCTGCAGGACAATGGAAGTCAGATAAAACAGGAGCTGAATTTTTTTCGGCCTCTGTATGGACTTGTTCTTAGCGTTACACTGCTGACTCAAAACTTTTCTTGCTTTCCCTGACAATTGGGGAAATTGAAGGTGTCGAATCATATCTGAAACAGACTGTTGTTCTGCTGTGTGCAGGGGCTGCTGGAGGAGACTGGATGCGACTGGACATTTGTAAAAATCAATCTTGATGATTTTTTTGAGTTATATAAAAACTATTCTTATGGGAATCAAAAATAAACTGTCTAATAAGGCACACCTTTATTCACAGCCTAGGCTGTCTTCACTGTTTTTAAACTCATCAGTTTTTTATCTGAAATAAAAAATTCCTGGCTAGTTCTTAAATATTTTATAAAGCATTTGTAAAATGTTTGGGAGTCAGTGAATTTAGTAACAAATCAAAATATAAACATGCTGAATATTATGCAGAGTAATGTCTTAAAACGTGTTTATAAGGTATCTAATCTTTATTCCCTCATACTGACTTTGAATGTAAGCCTCTGGCTAATCATGATTCAATTACCTCTTGGTCTTTTTGTTTGGTTCATCATCGCTGGTGGTTTGCATTGAGTCTTTTATGGCAAAAGAAAAAGACATTATCCTGCCAAATGACAAGTTAATGCTTTCAGGTAGTTTATCTGAATTGCAATTTGTCATGCTCCATCTCCATTTCCAAGAGTGAACTATGTTAATAGTAATGTATGAGAAAACCACCACCTCTCTTGAAAATTCCATTTCTTTCAGGGACTGGACATAGGCTCGTAGGTGTGGGGGAAAACACTAGCTACAGCACTAAATAATTTTTCCAGAACAGTGAATGCTCATGAGAGGCTTCTGGTGCTCTTCTTGAGTCAGGATGTTTTGCACATATGCTGTTGTTGTCAAGTGGGAGAGGAAGAAGTTTTCAGGAAGTGACCCTGTAAGTTCGAATTGACAGAAATTATTAAATAAGTGTCCTGGCAGCCTAACTGCAAATTTAAGAACTTGCCTGTATTTTTCTTGGAGTTCTGCAGAATGTGTGCAATAATAAGAGAAAGGTCTGAAATTCAGTATAAAGTGTAAGTGCCTTTCACAGAAGATAAACACCTTTGGAGCAGTCCAGGTTGTTAGTGCAGACTGATCTGCTGCTACTATATTGCTACTATATGCTTGCATGTTTTTCAACTCACAAGGACTACTTTTTGTTTCAGAAATGGAAAATCCTGAAGTGTCTGTGAGCAGCTGCAGTGCATGTGATGATGAAAACCTTTGCAGCTACAAACGACACTCATCAGTATCACAGGAGGGGCTTTTGGAAGACCAGCTTAGAAGGAAGTTAAAATTTTTCTTCATGAACCCATGTGAAAAATTTTGGGCCCGGGGCAGAAAGCCTTGGAAACTTGGGATTCAGTTACTCAAAATAGTAATGGTTACAGTTCAGGTGAGTACCTATGGAAGCAGGGACTCAGCCTATGGGAAGTCAAATGAAAGCAGGTGACATGCTATTCATGGTGTGGTGCAGAGAAAGGGAAAGGATAGATTGCAAAATTATCTTATTTGCATATATGTAGCTTATATCTCAGGTGGCATAATTTTCTCCTGAAACTATGGACTGAAAAAAATAGCCTTCCAGGAGTACAGATGAAAGGAACCATGTTTAAGGGTTCAACTTGACTTTTTACTTTACTTTTTTTTCTTTGCCATTTTTCCCCCCAAAGGATGGCGTCTCTACACATTTGTTACCCCCATAACTGCTTCACTGTTGTGTTTGAGGGAAGGAAAAGTTGTTTCTGTTTCGATATCACAGTGATGAGAACCGAAATTGGTGACTTTTTAATGATGTTTGCTTATATCTTGCATATGGCATACAAACTCTTGCATTGAAAAAGAACCTCATAAATTCTTCCTCACTCTTCCTCTCACCCAGCCTTGCACCAAAGATTTCATATGACACATTTATCTGCTGCTCTAAACACAATTGTTTGTCTCAAAGTTCTGTGGTTAAGGCAGAGGAAAGTTTCCATAAAACCTTTCTAGGGCCTCAGATGATCCTTCAGAGTTGCCACATGTGATTTCTCTTTATGGTCATGCCAGTGCTATGGCAATACAGATATAGAAAAGAATGTTTTCTTTCCATTAGCATGAATGATGGCACAAACTGCAAAAATACAAGTTCTGCTGTGCATCTGGCAGCATGTTTGTGTCCCTTACTGTTTCATTTTTAAATGTGCCATAATTCTCTGATTGCCATCTCTCCCATTCCGCAACTAAAAGTAAAATTTGATGATGGAAGAATCCAAATAAGAAAGAGACTAATGCTGATTTCATATTTTCAGAGAAAATCTGCCTGTAGGTAACTCAGTCTGAGCAGTGTTGGTTTGCTGATGTATTCCTGTATGCTGAGCATGCTGAGCTTGCCTGCAGAGCAATTCAGTATCTCTGTAACTGAGTTACCCTTATCAAAACCTGCATATCCAGTTTGCATCATGGCCATAAACCTAATCTGTAGACTACTGATTGAGACTTATATCTGATGAATTTTTTCACAATACACCTGACACCAGCTTTGAAACAATAGTCAAGAGAATTGTGAACTCCCAGAAAAAAATACATCATGTACTTCTAGAAACTTTTTCCAATCTGGATAGTAGCTAACAGAGTTTTGTGCTCACTTTTCATGAATGGTTGCAATATATATTTTTTACCAGCTTCAGTTGTTATCTTGTTACAAGCACAGCTTTGGTGAGTTATTCTCAAAGCACTTTTCACTGAAACTTGATTGAGGGATGTTTGTTTTCTTGAGTTGTCCTCAATCTCCCTTTTGTACACTGGAGTAAGGACTTGGAAGTGGGGTCTTGTTAAGTCTTGTCCTGCCTTTTTGGCTGAGGAACAATGATATTCCTCCAGGGCAAGTCAATTGATGCCAGGCTGAACTAACAAAGCATGTGTAACAGTATATAGGGAGCTCCATCCTGAGATGGTATCATTTTCTTTGTAAAAATGCCAGTCCTTGGCCAAGATGCTGTAAACATGTTAAAGGCACATTTGTGAAACCCACTGTTTCCTTAAAGTCAAACTTTCATTTGACCAGCTGTGGAATGGAGCGGCCTGCATGTAATTGCTGTGTCTGGCAGTGAGACACAAGACTGCCTGTTCATAAAACGGGGTTCATATGTTAATTCAGAAGCCAACTTTGTCTTTGAACAGGAAATATAAATATCTTTTTCAGCTGGTGGTTTTTGGATTGAGCAATCAAATGGTGGTTGCCTTCAAAGAAGAGAACACTGTTGCATTCAAACATCTTTTCTTGAAAGGATATATGGACAGAATGGATGATACATATGCTGTATACACACAAACAGATGTCTATGACCAGATATTCTTTGCAATAAACCAGGTAGGGATTGTTGTTGCAATATGTACAATATATATGGTCTTTGTCTGGGTACCTTTTTTTGAATTGAACTTTTGTGTCAATTGCTTAAGACTAAAGTCCTTTAGGTTTTATGTCATTGCTGGAGCACTGTAGTGTGATAACATCCTTAATCAGTGTACTAGTTCTACACAAAAAGCACTCATTGAATCTGAGCCAGAATTCTTTGCAACTACAAATTAGACTTTCTAGTAAGGATTGTAAAGAGAAAAACATAATAAGCAAAAAAGTATTTAGATCCAGATCCTGTACTTAATGTTTTTGTCAAATACCTTAAAATATTTGAGGACTCAACTGTTGTGTGGTTTAGGTTTCACAGTTCTTTAGGTTTTAAATAAAATTTTAAATAAAAGAGATGGGTTATAATCCCTCCAGAAACTACTGGTTTGGTTTGTTTTGGTTTTTCTTTTTCTCAGACTAACAGTTGTATTGCTATTTAAGTTGGTTTGTTTGTTTTGAACTTCAGTACCTCCAGCTGCCCAACATCTCTGTTGGAAATCATGCTTATGAGAAGAGGGGAGCAGAAGAGACACCTCTGGCTGTTTGTCAGCAGTTCTACAAGCGAGGAATCATCTGTCCTGGAAATGACACCTTTGATATAGACCCAGAGATTGTGACTGGTGATGAACCTAATCTATTTTATCAGTTCTTTGGGAGGACAGGACCTACATTTTTTGATAAATTCTTTTAAAAATTTTACAGTATGGTATAGTCTTATCACATGATTTATATTGAATTTACTACCAGCCAAAACTGGTAAGAAAACTTCTGTGTAGCTAACCTCTAGCCCTCACCTCCAATGTCTAATGCCACAAAGAAGTGATGAGCCTTTAGCACTGATGACCATCTAATACAAGTATTTGGGGCTAATTTTCAGGAGCGTTCCTTGTGAATTCATGATGAATAACTTGGCTGGTGTTCAAGGAAGGCAGTGTATTTGTCAGTTGGCTTCTCAGATGACTCCTCACTCAAGTGTGCTATCTTGTCTGGTGTAGCCAACAGCTCATAACAGCCTCGGGAGTGGGACAGGCAGATTACGGTTAAAGAACCTGATAATCCATGAGATATTGTTGTGAGTCCTTATCCATTCCAGACTGCTTGTACATTGAGCCAACGACTCCATTACACAACGCAACAATGGGAAAGCACAATTTGAATTTCACTCTGGATTTCCCCAGGTGAGGAGGAATGGACAGCTCCTGTGTGGGGGTATCGGTGCATTTTCCCTGTGCAAGGCTAACCTGGAGCTCTGTTGCAGACTGGTGGCAGTGCAGCTCATGTTCAATCTGAAGGCAATCAACCTCCAGACCGTTCGTCACCACGAGCTCCCCGACTGTTACGATTTCACTCTGCGGGTACGTGCAAGCCTGCCACGTGTCTTTCTGTTCAAAACCAGAAAATTACCTGCTGGTTTACTGCACACAGTCAGCACAGGTATTTTCTGAAGAGTGTTGGGTACCACTGGGTCAATGGTGCCTGGATTACTCTGTTAAGGCGTAAATAACCAGCAGTTGTCACTGTGGAAGGTTAAGCTTTGAGTGCTCCTGATGTGGTCCTGAAATACTTGCTTGGTTTACAGCCGCTTGTGCTCTAATCCATCTAAAGTATAATGGAAGTGTAAATCTCTTCTCTTTAGAGAGATGCTTCTGGGAAAGGTTGTTTTCAGGTCATAGAAGAATGAGAATGTAGTTTAAAAGTATTTTACCTAGTAGTTAATTGATCAAACTATTTGTGGCAAATACATGGTTGACCAGATTTGTCTTTTATTTTGACAGCATTTATTTGAAGATACTGGAATTAGCTTAAGCTTAGAAAACTTTTGTGACTTCTGCCTTAGGAGAATTATGCTGCATCATTATGCAGGCTTAGCAATACAGTGGGCTACATGTGTAATTGTTTAACTTTATAAAGACATGCACTTTTTTTCATTTGTTTTTGTTTTTAATATTACAGATTTTGTTTGATAATAAAGCACACAGTGGAAGAATTAAAATAAGTCTAGACAATGACATAGCAATCAGGGAATGTAAAGACTGGCACGTTTCTGGATCAAGTAAGTGACATAAAAGTGTTCAAATTTTCATACTGAAGTTGCGTCCACTGACACAATGTTTGTTAACCTTCTTCTTTATGAAAAGGGCAGCACCATTGACATACAATCTCTATCTAATATGCGCACTCTAAATCTGGTTTTCCGGGAAATTGTTCTTCAACCTCTGATCTGAAAACCTGGGAATCCAGCCACAACATTACTTTCTGTAGCAGTTCTCAAGGCTTGCACCATCGATAATGTCAAACCAAAATTTTTCCATGCCTCACTGTACATCCTTCTATCTTTTGCCTCTGAACTTACGCTGCTCATTTCTTAAGACAGAGTTGTAAAACGTTCTAGCACCAGGCAACAGGACACATGATAGTGGTGGAAAGTTGAAGCTGATTTACTCTTATTTCAGGACTTAGCACCAAGAAAGATAAGGAGGCATTGTTGCTGAGGCTTTCTGGAGTGGAATGGCCAGAAACTCTTCTTATTGTTGCTTAAATGCCATTTGGTGTGTATTTGGCTATAACTGAGGTGCACAGGATGGTTAAAATTCTTATATAGTGACTGACAAGAATAACCCACCTTTGTTGGCAGATATTTGGCCTGGTCAAAACATCACCTTTTTTCATTAGCAAAAATAACCTCTTTGATCGTCAGAAGCTTCCCAGCACTTTTAGATTCCACTTTGCAATTAGATGAACCAGGTCCTTCTTTCTACTTTGCCACTTTCTCGGTTGCTATGCCTGCGTTAGGGAATGAAGGTCTGGTAGGGAAAAAGGATAACCAGTGTTTTTGTAAAGATGCAGACTGAAGTTAATCATTGGGGCCCGAGCGGAGTGCGTCCTGGAACTCAGCGCTGGTGCCCGGCGTTCGCGCTGCCGTGCCGGCCGTGCCCAGCAGGCGGCGCTGCCGGGGCTGGCCCATCCCAAGGTCCGCGTTGGTGCCGAGTGCGCCTCCAGCGCTCCTCAAATCCATGCCCGGAGCGCCTCTCTTATGGCCTGAAATCCAGGGAAACAGGCAATGGCTGCAGCTGCACAATAACCACTTCTTGCTGTTCTGCACTGCATAGCAAAAGCAACTTAAATGGCAGCAGTGTAACGAGGAAGTACTGAGTGGACTTTTTCTGAGTAGTGCAATTGGTGAAGTCAACTAGAATTTCAGCAGCCCACTTTGTAGAATTGGTGCATGTTCTTGCAAATTTAGCATTTATTTGTTTGGTTGGTTTTTTTCCTCAATCCACCATCTTTTAGCATTAAAAATATAATCTTTCTACTGTCTCACCTATTTTCAGCTGTATGGTAGGTATAAAAACAAACAGATTTGGTGCAATGTTTAACATGAGATGATCAAGAATGTGAATTTTAGTTACCTAAGAGAACTCATGTCTAACTCAATGTTGATCTTGACTAGCTGAGCAATAGTACAAGTTATCTGCACTGCTCTAGGACAGAAAACCTGACTGTCAAATACTGGTCTGAAAGAGAACATACATATTATAAAGTTCCTAGGATTTTGAAAAAAAATTCTGAGCACCTCTATGACTCCAAAGGCCATTTCAGTTCCTGTAAAATGATTAACTCTCACCTATAATCCTGCAAGGCTGTAAGAAGCACTCACACTCTGGTATATTTTTGGTGTGGTATCAACCCTCCTAAATTTACTGAAATGGTACCTGTAGTGCAGATGCACATGTGTCTCTCATAAAATATGTCAGATAAACTTTTGTGGGAAAAAATGCTAAGATTTTTCTTAATTCGGTTGTATAAATATAGTTAACATCAAAACTTGATTTTTACTTCAATAATGGTCAACAAGAATAAATGTACTGTAAACATGTACATTTTTGTTCTTGCAGTACAGAAGAACACTCATTACATGATGATCTTCGATGCTTTTGTCATATTGACTTGTCTGGCTTCATTGATCCTTTGCACACGATCAGTGATTAAAGGAATTTGGCTCCAAAGGGTGGGTACATCTCCTTCTTTGGAAAGTCTTGTCATGTGTAAGCCTGATTAACTGTTTTCTTTTCTCCTTTCCCCTAGGAATTTGTAAGCTTTTTCCTATATTATTATAAGAAAGAAGTATCTTTCAGTGATCAAATGGAATTTGTCAATGGATGGTACATCCTGATTATAGTCAGCGATGTCCTAACTATTGTTGGATCAACTCTAAAGATGGAGATACAAGCTAAGGTAGGCTTTTCACACTGTCAGATGGAAGCAAAACTGTTTCTATCCAACCTAGGTTTAGATCTCTCTGAGGACTTAGGCTGGCTGTACTTGCTCCTGAGTGGCATGGCACTTTAAAACTCTATCTTCTCCTCCAGAATTGCAACTCATGAGTATTGTTTCTAGTAGCAAGCTTTAAAAACTCCAAATATGACTCTATAATATAGTGCTGAATATATCTTTGCTCCCAGTGACTATGAGGAATAAAATGTAGTTCATCTCTGAAAGTTTGACTGTTGACTTCCTCTCTTTCTCGCTTATATTTGCTCATTTGATGAATTTTTTCAAATTCAGCATTTAACTTTTGGAACTCTGTTTACAAGTGTTTAACAGAATCTCCTAAATATCACTTTACTGCTTTCCCAGCTTCTGTTTTGCAGCATGTACGTAACAGTCAGCCACAGCAGGTTCCGGGCTTTCACTTTCTAAAATAAGCTTGATATGAACAAAACTCAAAACTTGTAGAACATTGCGTTTTACAGAATTAGGGAAGAAAAAAATATCATAATATGCCATCCTGAAGCACTCTGATATTCAGATATATTGTTCTTCACAAAATCTCTAGCAGTCTTTGAAGTGTGAAATTGCAACGTAGTGGACTTTGGACAGTAGTGAAGAAAGGATGGGTCTGAAATCCATCTGCTGACAGCTTGACTATTACAAACACCCCGTACAAATTGCCCTGCCTCACTGTAGGACCTATAAACTCACTAAGAGTGGAAAGAACCTGTGAGGAAGTTGGCTAAGACATAGCTCCATCCTGCTTTGGAAGAAGCAAAGAAGAGAACAAGACTGGAATAAGATCTTGCATTTGGAATTCCTGTGTCTGATATTATAAATACACCTATTTATATAAATAACAGTATTTTACTAAAACTCTTGTCTACAGGTACATTTCACTCCATTTTGCAAGCCTTGTGAACCATAATAACAAGGTCTTGTTCCATGTTACTGTATGAAAATGATTGAATAACAAGTTCACATTAAAGTAGTTCACATCTAAATTTGTTTCTTGTCAAACTCTAAATGAATTATGCTGATAGGAAAGATCAGCCAATATTCATTGCCAATATCTATTATTTATGTTTATTCTTAGGAGAATAGAAACAGAAATGAATGAAAACTTCAAATAAGCTGTCACAGTCATGTCAGAATAGAGCTGCAGTTCAGGAACAGAGTACATGCTAATTTGGATGAAAACAGGCCAGTATCTGTAGGTGGAAGAAACAGCAAAGTGCCAATAGATATAAGTTCTGGATAGAATTAATTAGAAACTAGTCTTCTCCTTGATAGCTTTATATAGCTCATAGTTCCCAACTACATAACAAGATCCTCCTGAATATTTATCTGAGCAATACTGACAAGTCATGCTAATTTTTACAAAGATCTTTTCCTACCTACTGGAAGAACTTTGTTTGTTCTGTGTCATGCTTACACTGTCCATTGGGATGCAGTGCAGGATTCCTAAGATGCTCTGAGGAATCTGTCAATGCAGATTCCAGAAGCAGTTGCTGCAAGTCTGGAAGCAGCATAAAAGTGTTTGCAGTGCCACTGCAGATCCTGGTGAGCTGGGTACAGAGGAGGTGTCTCTGCTTCTGCAGTGCAACTGTCTTGCAAATAAAGCTCATCTTGTTAGAATCTGTTTTACAAACAGCCAGTGTAAAGGCATTTCATGAGTTGCACTTGAAAGTGCTCCTGCTCTTTAGTGGGATCTCTCTCTAATGTATATTGGCTCAAACTAATTTCTAATTGGGAGAATTTGCCAAAGGAAAAATGTTCTTAACAAATCTTCCTTGTAATGGGAGTCACAATTTATAACCTGTCAGTTGTTACAATAATTAATTTTTTACTTTCTTACTTTTTTGCTTCTTCTCTTGCCCTTTTTCAGAGTCTGACAAGTTACGATGTCTGCAGCATACTCCTAGGAATATCCACTATGCTTGTGTGGCTTGGAGTCATTCGCTACCTAGGTTTCTTTCAGAAGTATAATGTAAGGATCTCCTGGGATCTTCATATTGTTGGTATTTATTCTGTTTGTTGCTATAAGAGGACTGGAAGAAGTACCTGGTTGAGTTCTAAAAGTTTTGCATTGCTTTGTGCAGCTTCTCATCCTAACACTGCGAGCAGCGTTACCCAACGTAATGAGGTTCTGCTGTTGTGCTGCTATGATCTACCTGGGCTATTGTTTCTGTGGATGGATTGTGCTGGGACCATATCACGTGAAGGTAATGCTCTGTCCATGAAAAAAGACAATTTGAATAACAGAATGAGAGATCACTACTATTGTTTTATAGTTCTCCATGTCAAGGCTTCCCTTAATGTAAAAATAGTGCATCTTCAACATGATGCTGCTGTGTTTGAGGAGTCTGACTTCCATGACTCAATCAGACTTTCCTCAAGTTATGAAAGCTCCAAGTCAGAAGTGGAAGCTGCCGTGACTCCCAATCACATGCTGATATTTTAAGAAATAATTTCCATTTTGCAGAACACTGGTGTCAGACTAAAACTTTGGGGACATTATGCTTGTCCCTCTTAAAAGAGAAATTTGCTTATCTGAATTGAATGTGCATGTGTATAGGAGGCGACAAACTTTGCTTGTTTCTCAGATGTTTTAGTGTTTGCACCTCATCATCCCCTGGGTGTAGGAAGAGATCTGAGGCAGCCAGTCATCAGCAGTGCATGTTCTTGTTAGGTACAGTCTTTGTGTCAAATAAAGCAGTGACACGTCCTTGTCTTCTTCCCTCCTCTCTAGTTTCGCACCCTCAACATGGTTTCTGAATGCCTTTTTTCATTGATCAATGGAGATGACATGTTTGCCACTTTTGCACAAATGCAGCAGAAAAGTTACTTGGTTTGGTTATTCAGTAGGATCTACCTCTACTCCTTCATCAGTCTGTTCATCTATATGGTGCTGAGTCTCTTCATTGCACTCATTACAGATACGTATGAAACAGTCAAGGTAAGCACAGACTGTTCATCTCGAATAACAGTGCAAGATTGGTGTTATCAAAACTCTCATCTCCCTCAATATATCAACTTGCAGCGCATGCCAATCTCAAGAATAAATATAATGACTACTTTTGAGGGTCCAAAGTGATGACAAGAGGGTTTTTAATCCCTCTCTACTTTGTTTTTTCTTAAAAAGTCTGTCTGTTTTTCTGCTCCAATGGAAGCTAAATATCTAAAAAGCAGTATTTTCACATTAGGTCCTATGAATCTTTTAATTTCAGATTTGAGCAGTGTCTCAAAAGTGGTCTGGAGGGAATTTGGGTTATTGCAGGTTCTAGCCTTGTTAAAGGTTTAACTAAGTATCAATTTTTAGCACTACCAGCACGATGGCTTTCCTGAGACAGAACTTCGGAGATTTATATCACAGTGCAAAGACTCACCAAACTCTGGGAGGTACAGGTTAGAGGAGGAAAGTTCTGCATCTCTCTTCTGTTGTTGTAATGGTATGTATCTATATTAAAATTATCTATTAAGGTATTTGCAAAAAAATGCCTTAAAATGTCCCTGGTACAATGTTTATGAAAAGTACTTAGATTTTGGGGGAAGCTGTATGTGTGGGGGAAAACCACACAAAAATCCCAAACTATTTCTAATGAACAGGGCACTTCAGCAAAATATCTGCAGCCAACAAATTTCTTAGAAGATGGGAGGGAACTTCCAAATTAAGAATCACTTAACATGTGAAAAATTACACAGAAAGTAAGATAATATTTACAGTAACTTGGGAGCTCCATATATGTAATGTGTAAGCATCAACATTTCCTGTGCTCACTGCAACAGGCAGGACTTAGAGAACTCACTCAGTGTTCTCTTATCCACTTCTTAATTACACCTTGTGCAGGCAACAGGCCTGAAACTTGGGGAAAAAATCAGCTTGTCAAGGTTTTAAGACAGCATGCAGTTTAAGGTGCTATCACAGCACTTAGAAAACATTGCCTAACTTCCATCATGGAGAGAAAATGCTTCAGTTATTTGAAGTTGTGTTTCTTCAGGAATACTGATTGCAGGATACGTGGTTTATCTTTAACCTGGCTGGCAGCAAATCTGAGTCTTCCTTGCTGAGGAGTCTTTTGGCTGGGGAGCTGAAAAATATTTGCCGTTTGATTAAAAAGATCAAAGGTGCAACTCCTTGGTACTGGGCTTTTCTGCTGCTGTATTGTTATATGCCTGATAGAACATATTTGTGAGAGTGAGGAGATAGGGTCATATTTTGGAGCAGGGAGATGAGAGAGCCTGCTGTGAGCCAGCCCCTGTTCTGACCGAGTGTCTTACTGGAGATAAAAGTGTGGGATGAAACAGAGCAGGGCATCTTGCTCCTGGGTAAAGGGCATGGACACGTTAATATTTCCTTTTCTGCACACACCTCTCAGTTTAACCAGACAAGAAAGCCAGCATAGAATGGGACAGGGTGAAGATATATTAATTTTCCTACTGACTGTGCAGTGGGGATCAGGCATCTAGGAGAGCAGTCTTGAATTCAAAATGTTTTCTGGTGGTTCATAGCAGTTTCTTGTCAATAGATGTCAAAGTATTAATAGTTCAGTTGCATTTTTAAGTCTCCTTGTATGGTGAAACTATTATTTTGATGCATGTACTTGACAACTTCCCCCTCCTCTCTTGTACAGGTTGTGGTGAACATATTTAATGGATTGTGGGAGCATATTGTGGAGGCTTTAAAGCAGCACACATTGCAAGAACTGGACAATGGAGCTGGTGGAAAACCTTATCTCTGAAGACTTAATCTGCTTTTCTCAAAAAAAAGTGTAAGCCTGTGGCAGAAGTTTATGCTAAACTTACAGACTCTTTGATTAGGCATTCACTTCTAGTTCAGGGGGCTTGGGGATGGTTTTTATGAGTTTTATTCTATTTGTTTCCTCAGTTAAATTGTGCTAGAATGCAAAGGACATAAAAACCTGTCTGTGTTCAGAGACGGCTAGATTATAAGAGTAGAATATAAATGCAGTAACTTTCAACTATAAGTAGAACTAGTGCTGGACAGTTTCAGCTTTGAACACCAACCTAGCCCTCAGTACTGCAGACATTATCTGCCTATGGCTGACCTGTTACTGGATGAATGAAAGCTCACTAGAGCCCTCAGCATTTTTTTGTTTATTTGCACTCACAGAAAAAATATATACTGTGAAATTTGGTGTAATTTGTTTCTGGAGTCATTACAGTGAGTTGATACACAAGCCACTCAAACATAGCTGAAAGCATAAAATAAATACTTCTTTAAACACAAGTACCACCGGATGTAAGTGGCAGTCTGTTCTCAGAGAGGCTGGGATATGCCAGGCTGAACTGAAGTTTGAGGGGTGAGCTGAGTGGAGAAATGTTCTCATGTATCAAGCACTGGGCAGGGTTAGTTACAGTCTTCAGCTTAACAGTGTTTGGATCTTACATTTTCAACAGAAAAATCAGACAAAAACCTTTTCAAAATACCTATTTTTAAAAAATTTGAAATCTTCCTCTGGCATACAAGTCTGTAAACCTGAAGTCTAAACTAAGTTAAAGACACAGGAAATATGTCTCTGAGAGTCTTATCTCTCCTCACTTTAGAAACTGGATGTTTCCTAGCAACCTAATAACCTGCTACTGTCAGTGGCTGGCTGAAACATTAGCTCTTATAAAAGTTCAGTTTTGACAATTTAGTTTATATTCTTTGTTGATTGTGGTACTATTTAATGAATGCCTTATTTTCTATAGTCTATTCACTCTGGGAGCAGAATAGAAAACTAAAGGGAAGCATATTTTAGAGAACTTGCATTTGTGAGCAGCATTGCTGTAGCTGTGTGTGACAATGTATAGTGCTGCAGAGGACACTAAACATGTTTTGTCTGAATGCTTACACATTGTAAATGTGCTACAATAAACACAGCTGCAGTAAGTATGGGGTGTGTCAGTATTCATTTTAAGAGTAAATACATTGCCAGGAGCAACATAAGAGTTAATATAGGAGCTTTGTTTTTTTATAGTGCTATGCAATTTCTGGCATGAAACGGAGTGTGGAGTGTGTATACTTGGATTTCCTGTAGTCATGATAGCTCCTGTGGACCCTGGCAAGGATCTGTTTCCAGCTGATGTTTAACAGCATTTCAGAATTTGCCATAGAAACAAATATTCAAGTATTTATCCTCACACTAAAAACACTCCTCAAATTCAGCAAAGGCAAACCAAATGCAAGGCGTAGGCAGAACAGACTATGCGCAGTATCTCAAAGTTTTGTGTACTGAGGTCCTTCTCTTTCAACACTCACCTAAGACCAAAGACTTTTGAAGCTTTTCAAGAAGACCCAAGGCGGTCTTGCCTCAAAAAGCAAAAATTAAGTGACCATGTTTTCTGTTGATACAATTTACTCCTTATGGATCTTTGACAACACTCAAGATACAATGTGCACATCACTATAGTATACAGTAATTTATGTAAGGAATTCTGGCAAGGGTGGCAAGCACTTTAAGATCAATGAAATGCAGAAGGCATACTTACATGGCTTTTTCATACAGAGTTAAAAAGAAAGCTAAGATTAATAATTCACTCAAAATACAGGTACATTTTGTAAACAGCTATGGAATACTTTGCCAATACAATTAGAAGGCAAGAAGTGGTCTGATTTCATTTACAACGGGGTAGAACATGTGCTTTGTCACCATTAACTTATTAAATTGACAGCAAGTTTCAACAAAATTTGACAGAGCTCTAAAGTATCAAATTCTTACAGAGTTTTACAACAATAGAGAGAAAGCATGTTAATAGAAGTCTGCAGTATGAGCATAAGATATGGAAAGCTAAAATGGGTGACCACAAAGCAGAAAAAGATAAAGATTCTTTCTATTCCTAATACAATTGGCGAAGTCTTCCACTGAAGATTGGCTTCTGTTGCCTGAAGTGAAGCAGTGAAATCCCTAGTAGATCTTTAAGTGATGACCTGTGCTTGTGCTACAGCTAAAAAGTCAGTCAACTGAGATGCAGAAATTATTTGGAAAACCACGTTCTGTGTTACTTCTGCTGGATTCCACAACTTCTAATTTAGCATTGCTGGGAGTTGTGTGGGTTTGAGGAGGAAAGAGTTGATGAATTACAGGTTGCCTTCAGACAGTAATGGGCAGGGGCAGACTGTGAAGCCAGAGGGGAGAGCTATCTAAAAGGAAAAGAATGTTTAAAGCAAAGTATAGGATGGGGTGAGGGGAGAAGAAGGGACAAATTATAAATTCAGCAGGGCAGCAATTGTGTATTTCAGGCTGTTACACTGGGAAAGAAGAACAGTACCCTGAAGAGTTACTGGCTTACAACTGCTCAAAATGTCCAGTTCTGACTGGGAAAAGAAATGCTGCTTGTATTATATATCTGACACTTACATTCTGGTTTTTATAAGAAAAAAAGCAGGCACTTAAACACGCATTGTTCACCTTGGTGCTACTGCTGGCTTGTCCAGTTTTCTGACCTGCTTGATCCTTGGTGTTTAAGATCTTCATCTGCCTATTTTGCTCACCTGAGAAGAAGTGAGCCAATGCTGTGTTTTCTAGCCTGCTGGCTGCATTTGAGATGAAGCACAGCTCTGCCAGATCTGTGGCTGCTGCTGTTGTGTGTGTGGTGAAGCTTTTTAATCTTATCAAGATATGGTGTGCTGATAATTGCCTTGCAGAGCCAAAATGTGTGACAATGATCTTACTCTAAAAAGAACCCCTTGTGACTTCAGAGTGTCAGTGATCTCAGCATTAGCAATGCTGGTAGCACATGTAAAGCTGCAGCCTGGAGACATCAGTATCTTTATGCAGATACAATCAAGCAGGCACAGATAGAAATGTAAAATGCAGTGGGGGAGAAAAAAAAAAGCAGATAAAGCATCTGATAAACTCATGCTTAAATACGCTATCCTAAGGGAAACAGGGTTTTCAGCCCTGACCAAGAAGCTGTGGAGGGGTATGAGATTTTCTTTGTTCTGCTTCTCACTGGGCTCTGGAAAGTCACCTGAAAATACTGATAGTCAGTATTTCCTCATAAAAATAAGTTGCAGAGTGCTATATTGGGCAACAGCTGTTTTCATACCAAGACTTATTTCAATACCAATGTTTTGCATATACAGTTGAGACCTTCTTGTTTTCAGCAGACCTCAGATCTTTTAACATAATGAAGTTATACTGAGAGGAAGAGGTGGTGGACTTACTTATTTCTAAGTACCAGTTTCCATGTTGGATTGAAGCACATTCTCAAGGGATGGTAAACAGCGTGCGTGCAAAAGAGTAAGAAATCAAATTCAGATGTGCTCATACCTATCCAGTATGAAAGTGTGTGAAGGCATAATTTATCTGGCAGATGGGGAGACAGGAATGGGGACAAGCGGTAGGACAACACACAGACACTGCTGTAAAAAACAAAACCTGTGGCTGCACCTGTGAGGAACATCCTCCTGCCTCAAGCAGTAGCTAATACCAGAGGGAGCCTTAAGAAAACGTTCATGCATGAGCTGACACAATGCTCTTGCAGCTAATGTTGAGAAACTGCATATGGATGTTTGTCTGGGCTTTTGTTCCTACTTCTCCCTTACACAGTGTGACCACAACCAAATACAGCATCATCTGAGAGCATTATGTAAGAATCCTGTGCTGCCCATGCACACTGTGTGGGCAGGTAGAGAGTTCAGTTGCTGCAATGATGCCTCTTACGGGTCTACATTCTGTTTTGAACACCCTAGTTTGGAGTAAACGCAATAAACCACATTCTCTGAGGAACTAAATACCTCTTGACCTGCAAAACGACCAACTCTGTGGTAGCCAATCTCACCTGCAGCCTTCCCTGCATGTTACCTCCGTGTCTACAACTACTAGCTGGCAGTAAGGTAACTACTGTTATCACGGAATCAGAGATTATGCTGAGTTGGAGGGAACCCACAAGGATGATCCAGTCCAACTCTCAGCCCTGCACAGGACATCCCCAAG
>VXBB01001418.1:1337209-1356602 GCA_013399915.1 Illadopsis cleaveri
CTTCATTCACAAAAAAATTTGGTTGTGTCAGACTGCTCAAAACACACTATGGAAACCCCTTGAGTGGTGGTAATTACAGTAGCGTGTCAGAATTTAATTGCTTCATTGCTCTATCTTGAGCTGGGTACTTGGTTTCAATTAGGTTTAGATTTTTAGCTAATGACCATGTGATAGAACTGGATGGTTTGTTTTAAATACGGGAAATCACTGGTAATCTCTTGGAGCTTTTGAACTTCAATGCTTTGGTTGAAGGTTCTGCTGATTTAGTGTGGTCTATTTGGATGTAATTTTTAATCTGTCCTAGAAATGAATGAATTGAAAAACAGCTGATATATTTCACCTGTTGCCCTGTTACCTGTTTCACCTGTTTAAGAAATGAATTCTTTCTTAAATACTGCACCAGAGAATGCCTGTTTTTTATTGGAAGACGAACTCCAACAGTGATACAGGCTTGAATCTTGGATCTCTCTCTTAAGCCAAAAAATATGTTGCTTTCTTTGACAAATTTCCTGTTCATAATTTCTACAGGTAATTAATAAAGGGAGCTAAAGATATCAATGAAAATAATCCCTAGCCACAAAGGAGAGTTGTGTAAAGGTGAAAGTGCTGTTATTAGTCAACATCAAGTTTTGGAATAGCTGTAAGGTCTTGATAGATATCTTTGAGTAAACCATTATGTTTTTTGTTGTATGTATTTTAATATCAAAAAAATAATGCTTATTTTAGGGTTTGCTGTTTGATTTCTGGGGGGTTTGGCCATTTTTGTTTGGTTGGTTTTTTGTTTTTAAAGATTTGTCACTTCTGATATGCTTTTACTGGAAGCTTT
This sequence comes from Illadopsis cleaveri, assembly GCA_013399915.1. NCBI lineage: Eukaryota > Metazoa > Chordata > Aves > Passeriformes > Timaliidae > Illadopsis > Illadopsis cleaveri. The sequence goes on from VXBB01001418.1 coordinate 1,338,036, forward strand.
GGGGAGGATTTTGCTGAAGTCTTGGTGTGGTTCTTATGTCATACCTTCATGCTTTAAAATTCGACCAGATTTAGATTAACATTGTTCTGTTTCTTCTTTCTTTCCCACCTCCTCCTATCACTTTCATTCGAGGTTAGCCCTTGTTCACTGTGTATCCACACAAATGCTTCTGCCTGTTGGAGAGAAGCTGGTGCAGGAGCAGTGATGTCTTTGGGTGTCAGTGAGGACTGAAATATGTATGTCCCTGTTTCCTTAATCAATGCTCACAGCTGTAATTATTACATGCTCTTCTGTCAGGTGTGTTTACGTCTTTCAGAATTTTTGTGTCTTAGATGTTACTAAAGCTAGTCCAGTATGTTTTTATTGTAAGCTTAAATAGAGATGCCGCCCACAGTTTCTTCTTCTTGGGAACTTCCCATGTTTTTCCTGCTTCAAAAACCAAAATCATCCTTCCTCTTTTCATCTTCATGAAAGATTGATTTAAGACTGTGTAAGAAAGATAACTTTTGAGCTTTAACATTAAAACAGGTTTTTTGTTGTTTTCACTTCCTCTTTTGAGGAAACACCACAGTATCAGGTTTACTGTGCTTCTTTAACTGAAATTTGTCTTCTTCTGGGACAGCTGGTTTAGCAAATCAAATGCACTTTGTGAGCTACAGTTTGAGCTTAAATATCTGTGCACTTCAGACAGGTGAGGACACAAAAAGTAAAAAATTAAAAAGTATTCCAAGTATCTGAAAACTTGGAATCAATGCTTTTGGTTTTGAGCCTCAGACAAAATGCTATTCATTATAAAATTCAAGACATTGGGAATAATGTTCTGATGGTAAATGGGACTGATAATCAGCCAGTGTCAGATATGATCCTCTTAACATGTAAAGAGAGAAAAAAAAAGGACAAGTTTGGTTCTGATCTGTGTGTGAAGTAGGTGATCGGAGGTGAGAGTACAATGAGAAAATTGTCTGCTAAAGTATTCTGTTGGTTTCTAATTAATATGTCATTTGTGGCAGAAATATGATGACTCAGTCAGATTTAGATCTAAAAGAGAAGGCTTTGAAAGAGGATTTGAAGTTTTACTTCATGAACCCATGTGAAAAATACAGAGCAAGACGTCAGATACCATGGAAATTGGCTTTGCAGATTTTGAAGATACTTATGGTTACGACACAGGTAATCCTCTGGTTTTACTCTTAGAGTAGCAATGATATGCAAGAGAAGCAGGCCTGTGCTTCTGGGCCTTTACTAGTCTGTCATTTGTTACTGCCTTGAACTTCTCACTTCAGTCCATACAGAAACCATACTATGAAAGGTGTTTCAGGGGGGAAGAATAACATAAACTACAAAAGCCTCCTGGAGATTTTTGGGGCAGTACTTGACCAGGTATTTTGCCATTTTTGGCATAATACTTTAAAGCAAATTACTCTTCCCATTAAGTTCAGCACTGTCTTCAGGTTTGTTTTCACAGTATTGCTTTTTGTTACATTCTCACATTACAGTTTCACTGGACTATTTCAAACGTGGTATTTCCTGATATCTAATCTGAAAATTAAAGTGTCCATGTTCAATGTGAAGATGCTGTGGTTTCTGATGATGATGGGATGGCTGGGGTGCAGGAATTGGATGTGCCTCTTGCTTCTGTCATCAAATAATGCATTTGAAAAGTTGTGTACTGTTTGATACTACGTGGAGGCAAAGAAGAGGGTGTTTGTAAACTGTGCTGCTATTACAGTGCACTTGGTTATTTTACAGTCCTCTAATAGTGACTGCATGCGGAGGGAAGCAAAATGGGATACAGATATACGTAGAAATTACTTTTTCTGAATCTTTGAAATGCAAGACTGACATCTGACAGTTTGCAAGAGCTCCTAAATGTCCGTGCTGAGTTGTGGGATCCCTGGTTTGTGCTTGAGTTGCCTGCTATGAATGAAATGAAGCACAACCCCAGCTCATGTGTGCTGGTGTTCTGTTGATCATGGCAGGCTCTGGGGTCTGGCCTCTGCTGGTGCAGTGCTGTGCCCAAATCCTGACAGGCCTCTCTCTGTAGGCACAAGTGGGATCCAGTGTGCTTCATAGGCACAGTAGCAGGGATATCCTCCTGCTGCTGTGCCTATGAAAAAGCTCTTGCTGAAAAACCAAGCTGTTTCTAGGCTCTGTCTGTTTTCCTTGGTGGTGGTGGTGGAAATGGGAACATCCATATGGCAAGGGAACACAAGTCTTTGGTAGTAACTATTCTGTTTGCTGTTCCTTCTTGTCACAGCCTCCTTAAGCAGCACCTGGGTCAGGCAGGTGATGCTTTTTGTTGCTGTAGGATCCCACGTAGGTTTGCTGTAATCCTGTGCCATGCCAGAGGTAGGAAAGGTGCAGGTATTTGTCCATAGCAACGCAGACCATTCCAGGGGTGCAGGTTGTGCTGTTGTGTTAGCTTGTCTGCCATTTGCATCCTCCACAAAGGTTTTTGCAAATCCCTGCTGGCGTTGTTGGTCCAAGTGATGTAAAAGGTGCAAGTGATGTAGCTGTCTGTTCAGGTGCTGCCCTTAGATTTCTGTTTCACTTACCCTGTGTGTGATAACCTTGGCTTTGGCAATCTTATGCCATTAGTTAACAGGTTCTCAGCTCCTGCTGCAGCATGAGTTACAACAGGCACATATCTGGTTTGTATTTATTGTAATTTAATGCTCTTTCTGAAATGCTGCAGCTTGACCACTGTTCAAAATTCAAATCCATTTCTTTTTTTTCTCTTGTTAGCTTGTTTTTTTTGGTTTGAGTAACCAGCTGGTGGTCTCATTCAAAGAGGAAAACATTGTTGCTTTTAAACACCTATTCCTGAAAGGCTATTCTGGAACTGATGAAGATGACTACAGCTGCAGCATATATACACAACAGGATGCTTATGACAGCATTTTTTATGTTATTAATCAGGTAGGTGTGAGTGTGTGTTTATAACTATGTTAAAGCTGAAGCTACAGCTATAAACTTCTGCTAAGTTTCTGATTTTCTGTTTCCATTCCTGAATTTCAGTTTGGTATTTCACTAGATCAGTGTAGATGGGATGTTCTGAAGTTTGTGTTGTAGCTGAATTTTTTGTCTCTTGGAGATGAATCCAAACCAGAATTTTAGTCAGGTAGTTCTCAATATCAAAATCCAGAAAATTTGAAAATTGGTCATCTTGCATGAACTGGAACCTTGGTTTAGGTCTGACTTTGAAGACCTATGGGCCTGAATATACTATGCATGCTTTAAAAAAATGTCCTTGACAGCTCTCCTGAATTGCAGCTTTGTAGTGAGGGCTGGAGGCCTCAAAATGGGGAATATGGTACTTAGGAGTGTAGAGGCATTCACCCTGGTTAGGGATGGTATTTCAAAGAACAGTCTCTTTACGATTTTCAGAGAAAATTGAATAAATACAGGATGAAATTTCTGTAAATGTTTTTGTATTGAATATGAACAACTTTAGAAGTCACGAGATGAAACACTCTGGAATATGAAATGTCTCTTGCATTGGGAATGATGATAAACCCAGAAATGATTAACAGTGGATGAATAAAAAGTGGCTTTAAGCCACCTTTCATTTTCACTGGCCTTGGCACATGAGCTCTGGCACCTGCACCAAAGCAGTGTTGCCACTGCAGCTGTGCCCAGCAGCATCTGGGAGTTGCAGGGCTGTGAATTGCCAAACCTCATTCTCAATCATCCACTCATGGGGCTTGCTGCTCTCCTGTCCTCTCCTGTAAGCTACAGCAGAGCCACCAGCAGATAAAATGTGCTGGACAAGACCTAAGACTCATTCCTGGCATTTTAAATGAATGGTGAAGTAGTTTTCTCAATCTTTCTTTGAACTCTCCATATTGCCACTATTTCCGCAATAAATCATGCGTGCTTTCTTATTTTTTTCTTCCTTGCTTGCTTTGTTTCACTTTCCTTCTTTTGTAGGCACTAAAGCTGAGGTGAATTCCAGATACAAGATAATAGAGAAATAATAGCTTTATATCCTCAAGAATGAGCCAGGCATCAGGAAGAGGTCTCTTCATAAAATGTCTGTGTGGTATAAATGTAGTCATATCCTTTAAGGAGGTTTAAATTGTGAAATATGGGTTCTTTAGTGTCCTCTGGTATCCCTGAGACTTTTATATCACATGTAAGAATTCAAAAAGCATGCTTTCAGGTGAACATTATGACTACTGTTGCCTTTTTTTTTGTCTGTCTTTAGAGGGGCCTTGTGGGAAGAGCCAATCTAGATGACTCCTAAGATATAGGAAAAGCTTTTTTTTATTATTATTTTTTTTTAATTTTGAGATGGGCAGCTAGAAGACATGGGATTTGATGTTCTGGTTTGTGTTTTTGAAATGCATGGTTGGGTGGTGAAGCGGAAGGATATGACATTACAGAAAATAGTAATTGTGCACAGCACAGCCGGAGTTGTAAAAACCAAATTTTAGCCTTCGTGTAGTATACTACTGAGGATATTTCAGCACTTTAGGAAAAAGCCCCAAAGAGACCAGCAACATAAAAGCCCAAACATAAGTTTACACTTGGAAGAGTACACAGGTTTCCCTTACTTCTCTACTGGGTTCAAGCTGAAGTTTCTATTACGAAGCAGCTGTGTGAAGTTGTTACTCTTGTGCTCTGCCCTGTGGCAGAGGCTGTAGGACCAGGATATCCTCCTGCCTGTTCTGAGGCTGTTTGGAAATTTATAATCAGGAATTTTGCTTTTATTGTTTCATAATGTTGTTTGAAAGTGGCATGTGGGTAGCCCAACACCTCGTGCTGTGCTGTCAGGAGGGCAGAGCCTGAGAGCACACATGAGTGGGGCAACAGCTGCTGCATGCAGTGATCTGGAGATACCCTTGGTGGGATGAGGAGCTGTGACTAACTGCTGTTTCCACTCACTTGACCTGCCTTAGTCAGATGTGGCTCCCTTAGCTTGCTCTGAGTTCAGAGGCTGACGGGTGAGCAAGCCATGCTTTACTCCTGGGCTGTCTAAACTCTGTACTAAAGTGGTGCTGCAAGGCAGAACTTTGCATAGAAGTGTGGTAGTTTCTGTTGCAGTTCCAGTTCTGGACATGGAGTGTGTGGTCATTAATGACTGGTGGGATGTTGTACCTCACAAGATGGGCTAGTGGCCACGAGGAAGGGGCAAATAAGATGACAATGAATGATGCATAATAAAGAAATCCATGATAAGGGGAAAAGGGACTAATCATATTAAAGCTAGCTGAACAAATTTTTAAGTAATAGGAAACCTTACCATGTTTATTTACTTCAGGCCTCCAAGAAAGCTGAATGCTTTCCTGAGAGCAGACCACTGCTGTATGCTGCCCTAAGCTCTTTTGCTAGGTCAGGTAATAATGAAATCTAATGAATTGCTATGTGTTTATAGCACAAACCCAAAAGGCCTTCCCCAAAAGGTCATGGGTCTGTCTGGCTTCTCTTGGACAGTGTTAGCTCTTGGGAAACTGAGCTGGCAGGCAGCTGTCTTCATGGTTAGTCATTGATCTCCTGTCCTTCATGGTTAGTCCATTGATCAGCTGTAGAGGAGCCAAGGGCCACGGAAGAGCTGTGCCCTGGGGACTTGCCTCATTGTGCAGCAACAGCAGGTGTGACTCCAGGGATCAGAGGGTCTATCTTGCTTCCAGTAGACACTAAGACTGTGTGGAAAGCAAGTCTGAAGGGGACTGGCCTGGAATGTAGTTCTTGGTGTTGCTCAGGGCTGATCCATGTTTGGACAATGCTTGGTTTGGAACAGTTTTATTTGCATTCAGTTTTAGTCTTTGTTTTCAAGCGTATCTTGCAAGCGAAAAAGGTGACTTGTGCTGTATTTTGCAGTAAGTGGAAAAAGAAAGTACCTTCCTCACAGGCATGTTTTCTGCTGCTTCTGTGCTTGTGTAGAGCAGGCAGGTTAAGTTACTTTTGGAGCTGCTCGAGCTCTGTGTGTGTTCCCTGGTTGCTCTGTAGTGAATGCATGGCTTCTCTCTTCTGTAGTCACACGCATGGATTTGATAAGAACCGTGACTTGGATCACGTGTACAATGATCCAGCTTCAAGTGGTGTGAAAACTATCACCTTCATGAGGTGAAGATATCCCTGGGGATGTTTGGTTAGCAGCAATACCATGCTGAAGTCTCTGCCAAGGCATCTAATTAACAGCTGTCTGACACATGGATGATCGTCTGCAGGCAGCCCAGGAGGCGCAGGGCACCCGGTCACTGTGTCAGCAGGATGCTGATCACTACCAATTAGTGGCCAGCAGCCCTCTTCTCTGTAAATTGAATGGGAAGCTTTTATGTAAAAGTGAAGATTTTTTTTTTAATTAAAAACCTGTATTGATACATATAACTTAGCAGGTTCAATTTGCTACCTAATGCAAAAAAGATGGCTTTCTCTAACTTTTACTTCTGTTTTTGTTTTTAAACTAGTACAGGCACTTAAAGAACATATCCCTGGGGACACTTGGTTATGAACATGAAGAATCAGGTTTAAAAGTCTGTAAACAACAGTACAAGAGAGGCACGATGTCTCCTTCCAATGATACACTGAACATAGATGTTTCTACTGAAACAGGTACAGTACTGCTGTACTTAAAATGTCTGCTGTGGAGTACTTAAATTCTAGTTCTAAAGCTTAAAACCAATAGCTTTTTGTGTGGCAATCACAGGAACATTATCCTGCTTCTTGCCGATTTCCCTCTTGGTTTTTAGTACCTGTTTAGAAAAGACAGCTGTGATTATAAGAGGCTCTCTTCAACCACATACAAATCTTTGCAGTTGATGGTGAGGTGGTGTTTTGTTGTTCTTTTTCTTAAACACACCTCTTCCCCCTCTGTGCAGGAGGTTCAAATACAGAATTCTGGATGCTGGTCTGTCTGTACCTTCCATGGGTGGGTGCCCTTAGTGTCTTTCAGAGCTGAGTCCTGGCTGCTGGCTGCTCATGAGTTAGTACACAAACCCCACTAGTTTGCTCAAAATTAATGTTTTGCCTGATTGGGACTTGCTATACACATTGATCGGTTTAATGCTACTTTCAGTGTGAAGTTTTTATGATAACATAGTTGCCTCTGCTTTCCAGAATGTATCCTTTTAAAGTCAAAGGAACTAACTGGTAAGAAGGCAGAACTGAAGCTGAACTCTTCTTTTTTCAATCTTGAATTTTACAGGTAAAGTGATGGGATTTTTTAAATTATTCCAATTTATCCTTTCATATTAATATGGTGGATTCTGATTTGTACAGTTTGTGTATATTTCTGTGATATTTAAATACATTTGTACACTTTTTCAAATATCCAGGCTTATACAGGTTGAAATCTCCTTCAAGCTGAAAGGCATTGCTCTACAGACAATCCATGCCCGTGAATTGCCTGACTGCTATGCATTTCAAAATACTGTAAGTGAAAATGGGCTGTGGCACTTTCAACACTGTGTATGTAATGAGAGCTTAAGCTAAGGTGTAGGTGTCATCCTCATATCTAGCCTGCAAGAGAAACACAGTTGAGCATGTCCTGGCCCTTACCCCTCCTTCTCAAAGGCTGCTGAAAAGGTGTTGCCATGGGACAGTGTTGCTTTGTAACACATTCCAGTTAGTAACTTCATAATCTGAGAAAAAGGGATAAGGAAGTGTTCTTCATCTAAAGACTAAGTGTGAAGTGTGGCCTCTTGGAATACTGCTCATTAGGCAACACATCATCTGCTCAAATTATGTTTACACCATCATTTAATGTGACAACTTTCTTAAAGCCTATCTGATCAACAATATTAATGCATGCTGTGTCCAAAGCACTTAGCAGAATTTATTTTTCTGGAATGCAATCTTGCTAGTCCTGTGTTTCTGATGTAGCTCTGTATTTTCAGATAACTTTCAATAATAGAGCCCACAGTGGAAAAATCAAGATCTATTTTGATAGTGACACTGACATTCAGGAATGCAAAGACTGGCATATATTTAACTCTGGTAGGTGTGGTGCATGTGTGTTTGCATAACAGCAGTTATGCATCTCCCTTTGCTTTCCCTGGTCTGTAGAAGTCTGTCTAGCAAGACATTCCCCAGCCTCTTCATCCCTCTGACTGTAAAACAATGGAGCTTGCCTTATGCAATTAATTACCTCTTCCTAATTCAAGAGCTAGGAAATAATTCCTTTTGTGAGGGTGTTGTGAGATGATGTGATCATCTTTGCATACCAGTGTGTGTTAGCAGTGAGCTCTACCTGCAAGGAGGATGAATGTTTCTTCCATAGATTTTTAATTGTTGTGCTGCTCTGAGATAACTCAATCCGCTAACATTGGATAAATTTCCAGCTGAAGGCTCCTACAGCTTTCAAATTTTTTTCTTCTACCTGATTGAAGCATACTATTTCTGAAAGTTTGTTTTTCATGTTGGCTTTTTTTTTTTTTGCCACTGCTGGTGGATTATATGATGTGTATGAACAAAGGCTGACATCTGTCATGTATTTCTAGTGTTAAGGCTTGGTCTGATAGCTCAGGAATGTGCACTTAATGTCCCTTAAAGGAACAGTAGCTGTGACAGCACTGTGCAGCTGCTTCTCCTGTGTGTTGACTTGCTCTAAAGGACTGTGGTGGAACGATATTTTTCAGTATGCTATATAGTATCTTGATTAATAAATATGTCAAGTGGCCTGCCCTCGGTAAAGCCAGCTTTTCTCCAAAATGCTGTGTTGTACAATATTAAAGTGGTAATTTATAGGATATTCTGAATATCCTCAAAGTGCCTTGGCTTGCATCTCTGTCCAGTAATTTCTTGTGGCTGTCTTTCATTTACCTGTTCCTGAGTAGTTTATTTTGTGTCTAATTACCAGCTGGGGGAGCGTGCATAATTCAGTAATAAAGGTGAGCTGATGGGCTGTTGCAACAATTAAAAACGAGAGTTGCCCTCTATTTCATATAGTTAAAAATGTATGTTATGGAAAAGATAGGGACCATTGATGTGAGGAAGCAAAGGAAGACACCTAATTTGCATTCACATGATGGCTTTTAAACTTGTGGATGAAAAGAAAACAGTAGAGAAAGTCCATCAAGTTTCTTATTGCAGACTAAGGTGGGAATTTTTTTTAATTTAATGGTGTTGATACAGACCAAATCTGCATTTCTTTTGCCTCATGTAGTTGTAACACTGTGGAAGCACAAGTGGACAGGTAAAAAAGGAGGATACCTGTGTTAACATATCCATCTTTGGGTTTATTTTGAAGAACTTGAACATATTTTTTATTCTTGTGGCCCAGTCTCCATGACTGTCTCGATGTAATTCTCTCCTGAGCTGTGTTGAAGATATGCTTGCAGGAAGAATATAGCTTGTAACCCGTCTGCTTCTGGGGTGACAATATTTGAGCATGAATTGTTACAAAATGTCACATAACTTGCATTAAGAGATGTGAAAAGACTAACGTTACTTTATTTCCTTGGCTCTTTACAGTTCTCCAGAAAAACACTCAGTATATTCTAGTCTTTGATGGGTTTGTCATATTAAGTTGCTTGGCTTCTCTCATCCTGTGCACACGATCCATCGTTCTCGCCTGGAGGCTACAGAAGGTAAGCACAGGGCACACGACCTTAATGCTTATTTGGTCTCTACCTTCTTTGCTGCTGGTCTTGTGAAGGAGTACCTTTTGAAACATGGAATATTAAAGTGAGTAAAGCTGTTGCAAGGTGTCCCTCTTACTGTTATCACTAGAAAGGATGTGTAGGTATCTTGGTGGACAATTGTTAACTGCGAATAAATTTTATTTCTGTTTGTGTAGTGCTGTAATTTGAAGTATTTTGTTGTATCTCTCAATGGGCAAAAGAAGACTTTTTTTTCCCCTCCAGGACTTTAGACAAAAAGATATCTGAGTCTTTGTGCTGCAAACAGACAATGTGTCCTGCACCTCCAAACCACAAATCTTTCTTCCCTGGCTTCAGAGTGGAATTCCTATAGAAGTCTAGTTATAAATTAATGCCTTAATGAACATCCCTCAAAGCCAGCTCTAACTAGAGAAAATGTAAAGCATAGCACATAGTCTAACTCTGGCTGGCTTTCCTATAAACATCTGGCTCATGAGAGTTAGAAGAAGAGTCCAGGGTAGGTAGGATATGAAAACACAACTACTTGTTTATCTAGCTCAATATATCCTTTTTGTAGCTTGGAAACTAGACCAAGAGTCAAAAGGACATGATTCAACAGAGGCATTGTCAAACTGCTCTCAGGAATAGGCACTTCACTTTTATTAAAAAGAGCAAGTGAAAGCAGGTGGGCAGTGCTGGGCACAGAGGTGATCTTGTTTGCTGTATTGGAAATGAGAGCTCTAGCCCTGTAGTTGTGTTTGAGTTCTTTTTCACTTCTTTAGTTGGGTGGCCTTGCTCTGTTAGAGGTGGATGGAACCTATGGTAAAGGAGATAACAGACCATGGTTAGGTTAGTGGGAAGGGTTATAAAATCAGGTGTTCTGTGGAGAGCTCATTTTCACTGGCCTAATCCATCTTAAATCTTTTCCTGTTTATTTCTGTTGCTATTGAGAAATAGCTTTAAACTACTATTGCAGTGAATACTATAGGAAAAGGGGTTGCATGAAACTTGAACACTGCCACGTTTTTCATCTAAGGCAACCTGTAACTAACCATCTAAATGCTTGTCAACAGAGATTTGTGAATTTCTTCTGGGAGAAATACAAGCGCCGTGTCTGTTACGCTGATCGCCTGGAGTTCCTAAATGGGTGGTATGTCCTGGTAATTATCAGTGATGTGATGACAATCATTGGGTCAATCCTAAAGATGGAAATAAAAGCCAAGGTAAGAATTTCATAGTTCATCCAAAATACTAATCTTGCTACAACCATATGTACTGTGCTTTACCTTGGGGACAGGTGGAAGTGAGCTATAAAGGTCGATAGTCATCTCTTTACTTATTTTAGTCCAGTTCCTAGTGCTGGTTTATCTAATAACTACTTTCAGTCACTCTTTCCCAAAATCTTTCAGTAAGACCATGTAAGCTATTTAAACATCTTATTTCCACAATGCTAAAACCCCTAATCCCACAGGTATGGGACGTGTGGGTAGACAGCCCCTAACAGAAAGACCCAAGAATTTGTGTTCTTAGTTCTGTAAGAAGTAGTAGCACATACACGAGTCATCCCCTTGAATGAAACAGGGGTCTTGATGATTTGTAGGACTGGAAACACGGCTGTCACAGCTTGCTTTCCTGGCAAGCATAGGCACAGACAGTGTCACCTGCTCGTCCTTGACCTCCCTGCCTGGACTTGCTGAAATCAATGTGCAATGTCCAGCTGGCAGCTCTTCAGGAGGCTTTTGGGGTTGGTTTTGTGATTTTTTTTTTTTCCTAGGTTTGGTTTGTTTGTTTTTTTTTAATGTTCAATAGATGTGTGTCAACAATTCACATGTTCACAAAACTTTGTGTTCTGGGAAAAACAGAGTAGGTAGTGTGCTGCTTCTGCTTCATGTGTACTGATGCTCACAGGGCAGATCCCAGAGTGGCCTTCAGAGGAAGCACTTGGGAATCACAGGCTGTAGGGTGAGGTGGGGATTGAGGGTAGGAAAACTTGAGCTAGATGGCTCTCTTGCATTTACTGCAACCAGTAGGAGCCTTCTAAAGTAAAGTGCAAGTAGATTTGGTTGTAGTAAAAGCTGTAGTAAAAACAATGCTCAGGTTCTGAATTGCTGGCAAAGAACTTGTTCAGAGATATAAATGCAGGCAAGTGTGGAAAGGGCTGTAGTCCCAAGGGTCACTTTTCTGATGGCTTGTGGTTTTTTAAATAGTGAATGAGAGCTTCTTTGCCTAACAGCAAATAGTAACCTTTTTAAACAAAATTTTTGAGTTGTTCAGTCTAGTTTTGAGACTGTGCTGTAACCAAACTAAGGGCTTGTTTTGTCTTCCAGACTTTGCACTTTATGCAAAATTTCAAGAATTTCAGCATAGGTGTACTTCCATTTGCAGCAGTGTTGTGTTTGCATGATCTCAATAAATAACTGCAGTTCACATTGATCTGATTTTTGTGATGTAGCAACAGGCTTTCAGTATTAGACTGCCCTGCTTTGTTTGTTTGAACTGCTGGAACTTGAATAGCTGTCAAGCTGACATATCTACTGCTTTGTAACTTGACCACCTGCTCTGTTTGGATCCCTCAGAACCTCACAAGTTATGATGTCTGCAGCATTTTACTTGGAACATCAACTTTGTTTGTCTGGGTTGGAGTCATCAGATACCTGGGATATTTTCAAACCTACAATGTAAGGAGGGACTCAAATGTCTAACAATTAAAGCATATACATATATATATATATATATACACACACATACATATACATGTAACTTTTTTCCCAGATCTCTCTCTAATTTTTTGCTTTTCCCCCCCTTCTTCTTTACTCCACTCTGATTTGTAGGTGCTGATTTTAACTATGCAGGCATCGCTGCCAAAAGTGCTCAGGTTCTGTTGTTGTGCTGGGATGATCTATCTTGGCTATACTTTCTGTGGTTGGATTGTCCTGGGACCTTATCATGAGAAGGTACATCTGCAGTATCACTCCTTTTGTGGTGTGATGATGGGAATATATGTGTGTGTGTGTATAGCTCCTAGGCAAACCAACAGAAATGTCTTAAATGAAAAAGTCTGTTTAAAAGTTGTAATGTGAACGTGAGAGTGTTTCTCATTCGCTCTGTACTTCCTTCTTCCTGCTACTTTTAACAAAATAACTGTTCTTGCTTTTACTGTGTGCTTGAAGTCAGCGTGGTCTGCAGTACCAGGCTGTTTGGTTTGTCGGGGCCACGTGTGTTGGTCTGTCTCTTCTGCTCTCTTCTGGCAATCCCAGTTCAGTTGGGTTAAAGAGGCACTAAATAACTGTGACTGTTCACTGTAACAGTTTTTTTTTTGGTTGTGTTTTTTTTTGTTTGTTTTTTTTGTTTGTTTTTTTTTGTTTGTTTTTTTTTTTTTTTTTTTTTTTTTAAATCTCCTTGGCTCTGGTCTTGTTTTTCCAAATATTTCCTGTGCCATGTAACTTCAGCTCCTAAACTGTGACTCATAAAGGGATGGATGAATGTTTGTCTTGTTTGCTTTGCTTCCTGTGTGGGGGTGTGTTGTGGGTTTGTTTGTTTGTTTTCTTAAGGTTAATATTAAAGTGTGAGCCTAGTATGCCTTGTCTGAAACCTGGGTGCAGGAGTAAGGCTTTGTATATTCTAGAACACGAGCCAAAACAATCCTAAAGTTTGCTTTTCCTCTTGGCAGATGCTCTATGTGACAGTTTGAACAGAGGCAGATCCCTGCTGTGGCAAATTCTAAATGTCCATTAAGGACTAACAAATGTCTGATTTCTCATTCTTGATCTCTGGGTGCACACAGTGTCTGTGTAACAGAGACATGCTGTGGTGCTTGATTCAGCTTCCTCTGCCCTCAGAGCTTGCATTGCTCTAACTTATTGTAATTCTCTCCTTTGAGCAATGTAGGTATTCAGTCTGCATGTTCCAAGTTAATGACAATACATTTCTCTGTGGGATGCTGGATGCAGTGGGATCCTTTGCCACACTAGAAGCTCAATTGTTTATAACATTATAAGGCACAACATAATTACTGTCGTAACTTCCCTGCAACAAGTACATTATCTGAGCCAAAGGGAGGATAGTCAACAACATGCTTATCTATGAAAATGTTACCTCTTACCTAAAGATCATGTATCAATGTCAAGGAAAGCTGCTGTAGCTGTGGAGGATTCCCCTTCCTGCCAGTTCCCCAGTGTCCCACAGGAAGGCAATGTGGCACTGTGCAAGGCAGGCCAGCCCAGGACTGGCTTCCCGGGGCTCTCCAGCCACCTGAGCCATCCTGGTAAGAAATGGGAAGAGTCTTCCCCGATGTGCAGAAACACTGGAGAGCCCCATATGCTCAAAAATATAGAAAAATGCCCTCTACTATAGTCAGAGAGAGGGAGTGGGTATCCTGCATTTTGTGCTGTGTCAGTCCAGGGTCCAGGTGAGCAGCCCTTAGCAGGTCTCTCTCTGTGTCAGTGCATCAAAACTTGAGTTGCTCAAAAATTACCTGTGCCATGCCTCCCTTCTTCCTGGAGAATGTTCTGCTGAGTTTCACAATGGCTTTAAAATTCAATTTAAAAAAATAATAAAATAAGCCATAGTGTACACCAGACCTGCTATTCCTAAGCACCAGTATATTCTCCTTACAAGCAGATACCTCATGACATCTTCTTTTCATTATGGGGCCACAATTGTGTTAGTTCATTGATAATGCACAATGTTTTAATGTGGCTATTAATTCATGTTGTCCAATAAATTATAGTTAAGAAATCCAGTTATTTGGAAGGGCAGAGCAAAATGGGAAGTGGGCTTACCTGGTAGATAAAAAGGTTTTATCCTCAAGACACATTACAGTTTGGGGAAATGGAGTTTGGAATTTAGGAGACTGTCCTTGAAACTAAACCATGATTTTTTTAACAGGGTGTGCTCCAGTAGCTTCATAATATAGATCTAGCTTGTACTTACAGCTCATTGAGGGCTTTCTGAGTGACAGATTGTTAATTCAGTTTAGACCATTTGAGTTCTGAAGGCTATGTGATAATGCTAGCCCCTTAACACAGTATTGATTTATTATCCATACTCCAGTAATGCTGCAGAATTACTGGAGTAATTCCAGAGAATGTGGGTTGTGTTCCCAGCATACTACCACTAATTTACTGCATAGATTCTGTGAAATCACTTTAGGTCTGCTTTGGGAAATGGAATGATACTTTTCTACAGGTCCAGAATCGCTTGTAATTCAGTAGCTTTCTGTGGTGGTCAGTTATTGACTGTTCTGCCTGTTGAACATCACAAGTTTAATTTCTTGATAATAAATATTATTATGTCTGATGTCAACACATCATGCTTAGTCAAGATGATTTCTACATGGTTCTATTACTGATATGTATATTTTGGCGTGAATGTACAAGAAAGTGTGGTAGCATTTGATTGCCTGGGTGGGCTTTTTTGTCTGCTTTGAGTAAAACTCAAACTTTGAGTCTTGATTGATCTTCACATTCTACTAATAATTTGTACTCATTTTCTAGTTTGAAGATCTGAACACTGTGGCTGAATGTCTGTTTTCTTTGGTCAATGGTGATGATATGTTTGCAACATTTGCTCAAATCCAACAGAAGAGTTCGCTGGTGTGGATGTTCAGCCGATTATATCTGTACTCCTTCATTAGTCTGTTTATATACATGATCCTCAGCCTTTTTATTGCACTCATTACTGACTCCTATGACACTATAAAGGTAAAGCATTTGTTTTCTGTTACACTTCTAATCAGTTTTGTGTTCATTCTTGTTAATTGCTCAACATCATACCACCTACTGTTGGTTCTGATGTGTGATAAGATTATTAAAATAGTTTAGTCTGTTGCAAAATTGGAAGGGTGGCTGGGTTTGCTGACATCTCAGAGGTGTCCTTTGGCAGGAGTTTGAAAAGGTTCAAGCAGATAACTCTAAAGTAATTTAGGTGTTCAGGCTTCCTTAATGTGCTGCTTGGAAATGTGTGGTTAAAAGGAAATGTCTTCTGAGAGATGCACTACTTCTCGTTCAAGTTAAAATTGTGTCATCCATTTCCAGTATGGACTGTCTGAAAGGAAACCAAAGTTTTTGGTAATTACCTTCTGTTCTTGACCTCCAGTGCTCTCTGCCCTTTGTGCTCCTGGTAGCCTCAGTGACAAGTGGGAAGGCAATGTGGGTCACCCCCTTCAGCTCTCATCTCTTTCTTGGCTTGGTGTCAGACACAGGCCAGCAGAATAAGGCTGGTCTGACATGAACTACAACTTCCAGGCTGGGCAAGAGCTTCACTTTTGAAACACCTCAAAATATAACTTAATTGTCTGTGCTTCTTAGTTTACTAGATGCTTTGATCTGTAAAGTGATGTTTTACTGACTCTTCCCTCTGAGCATTTCACATAGATCAATTGGGAGCTGTTTCAGTATGCTGAATTTGGTGTTTTTGTAGTACTTCTTCAGCATGGCAATGTTGAATAGTCACACTGGAACCCTTCAAATCCAGAATTAGAGTTCTTAGGGAAAAGGAGCCCAGGGCACTTGCAGTGAGCCCAGCAGGTCACTGTGAACAAGGGAGAATCAATACCATTATGGCTTGAGATCACTGCCTTGTGGGCAGCAAACAAACCATAAGAGAACATAATCTGTGAACAATGTGAATTTTCTGTCACTTACATTATTGGTGGAACAAAGCAAGCTATGTAGTGTTTCTAGGATGGGAATGTTTTTTTTCCTTCCTACAGCAATGTTGAATTATTGTATCAAGTAATCTGGTTTAACTGTCACACTCTGGAGGAAATTTTAGAATGTTTCATGCCCAGTAACTTCTCCTGTGTTGTAAATGAAACGCTTTTTCTTTCAGAAATACCAACAAAGTGGTTTTCCAGTAACAGATTTACATGAATTTCTAAAAGACCATAGCAGTGCTGGCTACAGAAAAGACAGAACTTCTTTTCCATTCATCTGCTGCTGCAGGAGGTCGGTGGGGTGTTCTTAATGAGTGTTTTTCTGAGGAGTACAACAGTTAACTTCTCATTGCAAAATGCTTTTGCTTGGAGTATCCAGAATTCAGCCTGTGTAATATTTGGATGCTGCTGTTCCTCCTGTACTTTATTTCGTGTTAGATCTTTAGTTAGCTGATCATCAAAGGCAGCAATTCTGAGCTTAATGTTTTAACTATTATACTGTTATGAAAACCACTATGCAGAAGCTGATGAGAGGACTGTGAAGTATAGCATGAAACTACCAAGGGTTCTGGAGCAAACCAAGTCTTTGCTTCAAGTTGTCTGTTTCGAAAAAGCTTTTCTACTAAGCTTGGAGTAGTAGCAGAAAGTGAGAGGGTGATTCAGCCAAAGGTTGGTGCTTAATCCCAAAACTATGTTGTGTATGAGGAAAACTGTTTGAATCCAGAATATTGGAAACACACTGGTAAATATCTTCTTGTAGGCACTGTGGCAATGGTCCTTTTTAATGGTGGGGATGAAAGATGAGCATCTCATGTGCTTGCTGGTCTGAGAGCTTATTCTTTGAATTCTGTTTCTCAGGCAACATAACACACCTCTGAAGCCCTGTTAGAGACAGGAGGGATCTTGTCACTGAACCTAGGCAGTCCAAGATAATCCACTTATGTGCACAGAATGATTGTCCATAGTGTGCAGGGAAGCCAGTTTATGGGAGAAGGAACAGACCAAAATGTGAACACTTAATCACAACTGGTGTAACAAATCCCCCTTTAACATTTGGACAGTTGTCTACTTATAAACTGATGCTTTTGTGAAATGCAGTTTTATACTTTTGGTATACCCTGGCAGAGGGGGACCCCATAGCCAAAAAAGGAACATGTGAGATGATGATGGGCAGCTATCCCAGTGGTTGCTGGGGGGCACGTGAAAACCAACTAATTAACAAGAATTCCAGCCAGGTCCAGCTTCAGGTTTCACCTGCAAGTCACTCTGCAGAATAAGAGATTGTGTGCTTGAACATAATAAATATACACCATAATATGCTGTGCAGTACTGAGAGCACAAACCTGGTAGCTGGAGTGAAAATCTAGAGCTTTTGCTACTGTAGCAGTTTTTGCATCATTTTCCAGTGCAGATGTTAGAGTTGCATGTGGAAATGGGAGAGCAGAGAACAGAAGGATCAAAACTGAACTCATATGGGTAGATGCTTCCTATTGCATTTCTTGCTGAATGGAGATCCAGAAATTGTGATTTTTTTCTTTGCAGACAACAGAGTGATGACAACTTGATACTTATTAATTGATGGCTGCATATTGAAATTCATCACTGATACATGCAAAGAAAGCATAGTGGTACGGAGAAGGATAATTCTCCAAATTGCAGTGGAACCTGCCATCTGGACCTGCCTCCTGAACAGACTCATCTTAGCTAATTAAGGTTTTTGGAGGAAGAAAGCTATTAATGTGACAGCAGCTGACTGACCAACGGAAGACCCAGACGCTGTGTCTGGAGGAGAGCTGTGAAGAATTCTGTATCCTTGCCTCAAGTTCTGTCATATTAGAGAAGACTGATCCTTGAGCACTGTCTGTGGAAACTCTGTTTGCTAATGACCTTGAGGAAGAAGGAAAATGGCCGTGAATCAACTGTTGTTGTTAATAAGAAAAAGAATTATGTGAAAATCACTTAAAAAAAAAAATCCAGTGTTTAAAAGCATTAAATAAAAAGAAGTCAAGAAGGGAGGAGTTGGTCGCTTAACTTGATGCATTCAGCCTGTCATTTCTACTTGGCACATTTCATTTATTTGAATTAAATTCATCTGAAACTAAAAACCTGCACGAAAGTGGAAAGTAATTGCTGTTTTCCCTCTTGTATATCATTTTAACACAAACCACTTATAGGTCACAGTCTTTAACAGCTTTACTAAAAAGCAGTTTGTTATCCTTTTATCTTTTTTTGGCTGTCTTTTCTATTATTCCCACAGTATTGATTTGTACTGTGTCCAGATTAAAGTTACTGCTTTAGTGATAGTTAAATACTTTTTTGTGTGGTTGGAAACTTTCATGGTAAGCATTATCTGAAGGCTGCTGGAAA
>VXBB01001418.1:1356700-1426480 GCA_013399915.1 Illadopsis cleaveri
ATACTGTTGTATTATCATAATCCAGAGGACAGGACAAATCAAAAACAGTGCCATGGAATTTTACTTTACTTTTATTTCTAGCACTTGTTAATTGGAAGAAAATATGTAGCAACAGAGTCTTGCGGTTGGTTTGTTCAGGTGACTTTCTAGCTGTCTTTGGGGTGGTCAACTATAAAGACTTGGCTCTTTACAAACTTTTTTCGATGAGAACAGGGAACTTTGGGGAACTTAAAAGCACTTCCAGGATAGTAGTGCATAAATGTTAACCAGGTATTTCTGGAAACTTCCAGGAGTACTGACGGTTCCTGGGGTGGATGTACTATATCAGATGCTCCACTTTTGTCTCTCCACTATTTGTTCTCTCAAAAAACCCACTCTTTAGTCAATGATGTCATTGTGTTGGCTCAGAGTTGGTCTTGCTGTGTGTTCTTAACAGCTAATGGTGTTTTCTGCAGGTTCTGGCTTGTTAAGTGTTTCAAATGTCAAAGGCAATTCAAAATGCTGCCCTGGCATGAGTGAGATGAGTGGCAGCTTGTTTGTTTGTTTATTTTAACCTCCTGCCTAGTGTTTACCTTTGTAAGAATTAAACTTTTTTTGTTGTTGAAAGTGAATGCTATTTTGCCTTGGTTAGGCTGCAATTAGGTGTCTAGAACAGATTTTCTGGTGTCAGGATTTTGATGCATCCAGACTGCACATTTTAATGCTTCTATTGCTGAAATGTACTTGGGACAGTGAATTTTTTTTCCATCCCAGTCTGTGCAATGTGTTGCAGTGGCCTAGTCTCACTACAGCTTGTGGCTATAACTGAAATTGCTACCAACAACCAAGACACTGTGCCCTTAGCAGAGATTTTCTGTAATTCTTTCCATCAGATGTGTGATTTAGAACAGAGCATTACTGTCTTCCACTGTTGATAGAAGAGTCAACTTTTCTCCTGGTGTTTATCTGTAGAACTTGTTTGGGGCAATGTTAGTCTTTTGGTGTATGCTCTGGGGCCCTGGATAACCCAAAACTCTTCTGCAGACTGCAGAAGGATCAGCACTAACTGGTTGCCAAGGTCCCCCTGTCCTTTACAATGTGCAATCTACTTGATTGGGTACAAGATGCTGGTGTTTTCTGAATTTGCTGATCTTTTACTGGTTAGCTTTCTGGAATGCCTCTTTCTAAATCAAACAGTTCCGTTGTGTCTGAATATGAATTGTGTTTTCCTTACTGCTCTGCCCTCTCCCAGTACTTACAGAAATCTTGGGTTAGAGACTGGAACTTAGCAAAAGCAGGTGCTAAAGCATGTGTCTGGATAATTAGTTGTGTAATGTATGAACAGTGTAACAGGCTCATCACCTCCAGAGGCCTGGTGCCTCTCTTCCTTAAAGCATGTGAGGTGCCTCCCATAGCCCTGACACAGAGCCATGGAGGAGGAGCCCTGGCTCCTCACTCAAGCTCCAACTCTTTCTTAATGTGACCTGCCAAAACCATTGCTCAGATAAAGACTTATTTGTGAGGGAATCCGTCAGGGAATGAGGGAAAGCATTATCAACAAAAGGAATGCAGAGGATACTTAATAATTCTTAACTGATTTTAAGACTTAATTTCTGTAATGGAGTCATAAAGCTTTCTTGTCCAGTATTGATTTCTTTTTTTATGGTTTAAATTCGTACAAAATGCTTGCTAGCTGGACTGCTGCTTCAGCCCTGCCATATTAGAGCAGGTCGCTAATGTGCTGTAGAAACCAATTTTTATCTTCACCATCTGGTGTTCTGGTTTTTTTTCCTCTTGGAAAAAAAGATAAGAGACACTTGCTGGAGGCTATTACTGGCTCTCTATTCCACCGAGGTGAAACTTAACAGGAAATCTGGCATATGTTGACTGAATTCTGCGCATTAATACAGATTTGAACACTGTTGCTGGCTGATAGGTGGTGGTCCTGCTCCACCTGCTAAGGAGGTGATGCACAGTAATGGAAGCAGAACTGGAACATAAACTTTGCAAAGTGCTCTGAAAAAGGGCTGTTGCTTTTTCATAGTCTTGTTCTCTGGGAATAAGAATCTTCTGCTAATTGCTTATAGGACTTAACAAAAAGGAGGATAGAAATGGATGAGACAGTGAGAAGCTTGTATTAGAAAGACATGGACAGGAAGGAAGAGAAGAAAATTTCCTGAGGCATCTTCAAGGTAAACATTCAAGTGAGGGGAACAAGGTCAATAAGATTTTGGGTTTTATTCTGAGGTTTTCCCCTTTTTTTGGTTAAAACAGAAAAAGAAAATTGGAATGGAGTCTGTTTGGCATTTCATATATAATCTTCATGTGCAAGGCTGTACCTAGGCTTTAACACCCTAAGTTTCATGCTGTAATTGTTACCAGGAGAAGTGGGGGAGAGATCTAATGCTGAGATATTCTTTTGTCAGTTCTTCAGCTCTGAGCAGACAGTGCCTGGGTCTGCACTATGTGGACACAAGCCTGGCCTCAGTGATTCAGGTAGGTAGCAATGGGTCAGATCCATTTGGTCACAGCCTTCAGGTAAATTTTAGTTTGTACTACCGTCTACTTTTGAGTTTGACTTGTCTTTGATTGCAAAGCTGTGTATGCTCAGTCCTGCCCCTTGGAGGTGGCATGAGCCACCAAGTTCCTGTATCACACTGAGTGTGAAGTGGTTCTTGTTTGCTTTTTACACTATGTTTCAAAGAACAGCTACGTGTGGTGCTTTACCTGTCTGTACTATTCGGATCTATTCGCGGAAGTTACTACAATTTTATCTGGGTTTTGCTTTTGTTTCCTAATGTGTGAATGATGGTGGACCTCCTGATGGGCTTTTCGGGCAAAACAGCCCTTTAGACTTGTGCAGCTCCCTCTCGCTCGGGGGTCGCGCTTGCGTTCTCCACCGCCGCCCGTGCCGGGGGAGAGCCGAACCGTGGCCCCGGGGAGGAAACAAAGGCTGGGCGAGCTCTCCCGTTGGCGGGCCGGGGGCAGGTGCGGGGCGGGTTGAGGCCGGCGGGGCGGGCCCGCTCTCGGACGGCGCTGGCGCTGCTCGCTCCGCGCCGGGGCTGCCGGTGAGTGCGGGCGGGGAAGGGGGCAGCGCTGGGAGCACGGTTACTGCGGGCTGGACGAGCTCCGGGAGGAATGCGCCTTTCCTCCAGGGAGTCTGGCTGGCCAAACTTTTTGCAATTGTGTGAAACTCTTCGCGGTGGTGCCGGAGCCCTGGGCGCGCCCCGGGCCGTGCCGGTGAGCGGAGCGGGCAGAGCCCGGAGCACAGCCCGAGCCCGGCGGTGCTGCCGCTCTGCCCCGGAGTCGTCGCGGTGTGTGCGGACACGGACACGCGCGTACAAACACATACACGTGAGTTTCCATCCTTTCGAGACTCCGTTTGCACAGCCCTGGGTGCGTGGGGACCCGGCCCTGCTGAGGCGAGGGCAGCTGGCAGGGGCTGCGGGCGCCGGCAAGTGGTCTGCTGTTAAGTGGATTTTTAAATACGGTGTTGTCTTAATCTATGTGATACACCGAAAAAATCCACTGCCATTATTTTGCGTGATAAGGTCTCTCCCTTAAGGAAGCAAAGTCGGGGCAGGGAGGAAGAGGGAGAGGAAACACTTTTGTACCGTTGTATTTCCAGAGACAGTGTACTTAGGTCTGTTGTCCTATCTGTGATGTAAGTTTAGAAAAAGACATTCCTTGTTGCAGACTGGTAAGCTGTATTGCTGTAGCTTTGTTCTTTAAGCTGTGCTGAGTGTGTGGTTTCTTGCATGTTCTTATGGTCTTCTAAAAGGTTCAGTAGAAAGCACAACTCAAATCCAGCTATATGGGGGAAAATCTGATTTCACTAGGCTTATATCTCTGTACTGAAAATTAAACTAAAAGTAAGCAAATCAACACCACAAACCAAATCTGCATAATCAGTAAAGAAGCAGCAGTTCTTACCACCATGCAAAGCTGAGAGATGTATATAGCATTTTTTTCAGAATGCTAGGTGAAAGTTTCAGTCAAGTTGGACTGGCTGTGTACTTATCCTCCTGTGCTGCACTGACCATTAACCATTTAGGAATGTCTTCCAACATAGGCTTTATGTTGTCAGATAATGAAATAAAATCTCTGAGCTGTATGATTTGACACTGTAGAGATATATTTACTTTGGGTATTCATCTTAAAGACTGACACACCTGAATTCTACTATTATGCCATTAAGCCAGCTTCTGTGTCTCGAGCAAATATGTCTTGGAGTGTGCTATTTCTAACAGTTCTGCTGACACATTTGCTTGCAAACCCAGGCTCTGAATCTCTTAACAGATCAGATGTAGTCAAGTGACTTGTTTTAATCAGCAGTGGAGTGATTTAAGTCCTCGTCAGTATGTGCTGAAAATAAACAGTAAAAGTTGACTTGTTTGGGACTGTGCTGAAATAGTCTGTATCCACATTCTGTAGGTTTTGTGAAAGGAAGGCTGATTTGTTCAATGGTAAAATGGAGCTGGTAGTGATCAGTGAGAGGACCTGGAAGTTCTACAGAAACAGGAAAGTTACTTTAGAAGCAGAACAGGTATTTTCTTCTAGACATGTTTCACAATGTATGGGCTGTTTGAATGACTTTTAAATACTTTAAATGCTGTGTCTGTTTCCCCATTATAGGATGACCTGCCAGCTCCTTCCAGAACCACACTTAAAGGAGACTAAATGAAGGCTTTGCAGCAAAGTTTTTAGTTTGAACTCCATATATAGATGTAGCAAACCATAATTTCAGAAAGTCTTAAATTACCAAAGTCTGAAGTCTAAAGTTGTGGTGACTAGTGAGTTACTTGCTATCTGTCCCTAACAAATTTCTGCAGTGTATCAGAGCTTTCAGAAGAAATTTAGTGCACTAGAGCAGCTTTGTACTAAAGGGATTTCAGGAGCTGGAGCCTGAGCTTTGTAATACCTTGGTGGAGGTGCCCCTGTATCTCTGTTTCACAGTTCAAGTGTCGGTGTCAGTCTGCAGCAGTTTGCAGAGGAATAGCACTGCCACTTATGTGCACAGGGTAACACTTGTGTGCCCTGACAGTGATTTTTAAACCTCTTATCAGACTGTGTGTACAGAGCACTGTGGTTCGTGGCTGGCGGTACTGCTTCCTCTCTCTGCAACTTTAAATATTTAGTCTTGAAGTTCTACATTTTTGGTAGGTTTAATACTTTTCTTGAGGCTCTCTATTTGCACCATATAGCATTGGTCTTTTTTGCAGGATGTATGATAAATCAAAAACTTAAATGTTTCCACCATGGATACTTAAGAGTTTACCAAAGAATTATCTTCACTCCTTTTGCTGCACTCACTTCCCAGTTAAAAAGATGACACCACAGAAATGGACTATTACTGGAAATATCCAGAACCATGGTGGAAGTATGAGTGCTGCTGTATTTCCCAGAAGTCAACATTATGTATGTAAAACAGCCTTGGAGGGAAAATGGATGTGGAAATTTGCTCTCCTTAGTCTAAAAGATAATGGAATAATGCTGCTTGGGAGTGATTGAATTGAGTTCAGCCGGTTATCTGAACTTGAAGATACTTCAGTTAAAGAAAAAAAAAAAATAGAGCCAAACACAACCACGAGTAGATTCCCTTTCTAATAAGCAAGTTCTCTAGTGGAAGAACTTATTCATTTGGCCTCCCTCATAGTTTTTTAGTAATAGCTTATTTTTTTTCATTTTATAAAGCTGCATTTAAAAATTGTTTTGAAAAATTACATTCTCAGGGCCTTGAAGTGTACCATGTACCATGCTGTTTCAAGTACAGGCAGTGCCTGCACAATTCCTGTAATAAACAAAATGTAAAACAGTTGCATTTCTGAGATAATTTGTCTCTCTAAAACCTGTTAAATGAATGTTGGCTTCAATTACATCCTCTAGTAGTACCGGATTAAAAAAAAGCTTTTGTTTAGATATATTTGTATGCATAATTTTTTTGTTCTCTGTGCTTCCTTTCAGTTTGTTTCTCTAAATTGATTTTGGTTATAATATCAATGAACTATTAAAGACAATTAAAAGTGAGCCAGAGCACCTACAAAACTCCTCCTTACAGTTACATATTAACATTTTTTGGCTTCTGCTGTGTTACACACCCTTTTCTGCACTTGTATTTCTTTCTAAGCTGAGGTAACCTGGATGGGTTTCTTGGGTTACTGTGCAATCATGTGGTTGTGTTTTCCTCCGTGGCCATACATGTCGTAGGGTGTGGAGGGGAACCAGGAACCAATTCCCATTCTGAACTGCTACTGCTGGTATGTATAGCTTTGGGTGCCCAGCACCCTGGCTTCCTTCTGCCTGTGCCTTCCTCTGGGGAATAAGGTGAGAGAGAGCTTTTCAGCAATGAGAAAAACAAAAGCAGCAGCAGTGGTTTATCCAGAGGAAGAGGATGGGACAGAGGGTGTCTGTGTCTGCCTGTGGCACAGGGGTGGGCAGTGCTGCAGGGGGCCCTTGGCAGGGGCTGCACAGGCTGCCAGCCTCCAGACACTCCTTTGGTGGTGCTCTATCAAGAGTCATCTGCTGCTTGTGTGGGAAATTTAAAAAGCTGAAGGAATATGTGCAAGTATGCAATTGCTGCTGATATTTCTCTGCAGTGACAGTCTGAATGTGAAGAGATTATTTCAAGTGACTCTCTTCCTTGTTCTGCCACCTGTGCTTGTGATCAGTCAGTGTGATAAACTCAGTTTTCTGCAGAGTAACTTTCGTAATAAGTTTCAAAATCTCCTAGAGATCTGTATTTAATACCTGATCTTTGCTAATGGAGAAAGGGAACCAGGAGGCACAGTGCTGAGGCAGAGCTGGCAGCCTGCCTGCTTTGCAGGCTGAGCCTGGGCACAGCTTGCTCCTCTGCCCCGTCTCACAGACCTGCCCGGACTGTACTGGCTTTGTGATCTCTGCTGTTCCACAGCGTATCATTTTGGGTGTTGAACTGCCCTGAAATTCTGCACAGAAATTCCTGTGCCAGCTCAGGAAAACCAGCACTAAACCAGGCTGGTGGTCTGCCTGGGCAAACACCCCTCCCTCTCCCCTAAGATGACTTTCTGCCCTGCTAAAGGGCTTCACCACTGCTGTCCTCCTCGTAGGCTTAGTTTTGCTCTCAGGACCTTTCAGTCCATCTCTGAGGTTGGCTTGCATCCTCTCACAGCAGCTTTCTGTGCCAACCCAGGCCTATCTGCTCCCTCCCTTTTGCATTTATACAGAAACAGGGCAGAAGCCATCCAAGTCCCCCAAACTGACGCCAGCCCTTCAGTAAAGTTGTAGCCAATGTATTGAAACATCTTGGTTTTTAATGGACAGGGAAGAGGCTGAAAACCATGGGGGTGTGCCATGAATCACATTATGGCTTGCAGGCTAAATTTTATAATGACTTCATCATTAAAATACTATTTGTGTTTTCCTTCAGAAACGTTTGCATTAATAATGAGTAACTCAACTTAGAGCTAGTTTACAGGCAAGATTTAATTTTTAATCAAAATTACTTAAAGCTAATTTTAATCACAGTTTCAATCAGCAAAATCCTTGACTTAAATAACTGATATTAAGTTTCATTATAAATATACAGATTTTTAGTGAATTTATTGAAGCAAAAAAGATTCCAATTGAATAATAACCATTAAAGCAGGCTAGCTTGCAACTAGCCAAACCTTTTGTTGAAGACATTATCTAGGTGATGTTTTATTTCACTAACTCTTGATTCAGGTAGCTAGTGTAAAATATTCCTACATACTAATGCAAATTCTTGACTTTTATTTAAAGAACAGTGAAGAACATATTCTGACTTGATAGAAGTTATACTTTCATAGAGGAATTTATAATCAATTAAAATATACAAACTGTCATTAAGACAAAGTTCAAGATGTTATGTATTGGGAAGATTTCTTAAATTGTACTTTTGCATTTGAAAAATTTTTAACTAACATCCCAAATCCTTTAAGATTTTTTGGAACAGAGGATTTTTCCCACTCAAAAAAAGAGAAAAATCTTGAATGTTTACTCAAGAGTAGTAGAGGAAAATGCAGTTCACAGTCCATCAGTTTGTGATCTTTGTGGCCACTATTGGTTGAAATGAGGTAATTAAATGAATTGAAATGAGGAAAAGAACCTTTTAGACAAGGGTATGCTTTTGGCACTTGACAAGTTTTGGTGTATTTGCCTGCAAGTAAAATATGCAATATGTGATAACTGCTGGAAGTCTGCATGGTGGGATGGGAAACACCAAATGGCACAGAACAGGTGAATAGAGATTGTTTGCTGTCCTTTCTCATTAAAACCCCCAAGAACTATCAAGCTTGGGAGAGCCAATTTCACAGCAAAATACAGCAATTCTTAAAGTGAATAGCACAACAGGGGAGCTCCCTGCTGCAGACTCTGGATGACTCTCTTGCCTTTTTAAGTTTGGAATGACAAGTTTAGCTGTTTTTCTACTGACTTTGAACAATATTTTTCCTGAATACTCAAATTCTTGTGTACTTAATAAACAGATGTGAAATATATAATACTAAAGCATTGTTTTTAATAAAGGGTTATATTTAAGGGTTATTTTTTTTCTTCTTAAGTTTAAACCTGCCCTGATTAAGATAAGCATCTCTGGTTTGGCTGCAGAAGAGAAGAGCTGGAGAAGGAAGTCCTGCCAGGACATGTGACATGCCAGGAACTATGGGCTGTCTTATCCCGCATCTTGTGCCTGGTGTGGCCTGGGGCAGGACCACTGAAGTTTCAGCTGCATAGCTCTGTCACGGCTCTACAGCTCCCCTGAGACCAGGCTAATTCTGCTGGGAGGACTTCAGATAAAGGTGTGAAGAAAACCACTGTCTGCAAGGCCCCTGGTGTTGTAAGTGCTTTTTGCACACAGGCTGGTGCGGACGGCCAAGGGCTGCATCTCCACTTCGAAGGGCTGGGATGTAAACTAGCTCCAGTTCAGCTTCTGCTTTGGTGCAGCTTCCATTTGGAAATCTCCAGAGCCTGCCCTCTGACCCTGAGACCTCAGCTGGATGCTTTTCTACTCCTTCTCATCTTACCTCAACACCTCAAACATCTCTTTCAAAATCATTTGTCATTTGAGCTCTGCTGTGTGACAGTAAGTGTTTGTAGTGTAATTATTTCAGTGGAGAATTATGAATGTGTGAATACTTTTTTTCCTTTGGTTACTACTTCAGATAAGGATGAGACCTCATTAAGCTCAAGTATTTAGAATAAATTCATAATTGATATTTTGGATTTCTTTAAGCTTTTAAACAGATGAAATGCAAAAAGCTTCTGTAGCTTTCTTTACTCTCCTGTCACTGCAAGGAAGAGATTCATCTGTTGAGATGATTACACAGTAAGATACAACATGTTCAGAAAACCTTCCCTGTAATTTTCACAGTTTTGTTTGATTTTTTTTTTTTCCCCTTGCCATTCTTGCCCAAAATGCTACTTCTATTTGCAGGCATTTGGGCTGTTCTGTAAAAGCTTAATGTCAAGCTCAGTAAGTCCTTTGCTGCCTTGATGTGTTAGAGCTGAGGCTTCTCTGTTGGCAGGGTTCCCAGCACTTGGCTACTCAAGTAGCTGTTGTTTGCAGCTCCTCAGGGACTTCTGGTCACTTACAGACTGAATTTGATTGTCGAGTATTTCCTAGGTGAGAATGGGGAATGTACTGACTGCCCAGCTCCCCTTTGTTGGCGTGAACAGGGAGCAGTGGGCGTTGAATTCCAGTTGACTCATTGCTGTGGATCTGCATCGCTGAGGCTTTTTATTTTTAGATGGAGGGATGCTCTGTAATATTTCAGCACAAGGGATGATTTACTTGTTTCCTTCCACTTCTTGTCCTTAAGTAGCTGTTCTTAGTTCTGACTATGTGCTTAAATTTGATGCTCTAAGTAATATAGTCTTTTGTAAAAAAAGTGGCTGGCAAGGTTCTTGAGGGTAATGGACAACAGTGCCTAGTGGCCTGCTTTCATGTTGACTACTGGGTGGGAATTAAGAAAAATCAAGGAAAAGAGGTTAAGGAGCTAGTTCAGAAAAATGAAATATTAAAAAATATAAATTTTCTGAAAATATTTATTATGGAATAGTGTAATTTGATTTAAAATTACTGTAGATATTGTGTGAAATAACACAGGTAGCATAACATACTGGGTTTTGCTAAAACTGTACAACATCTATTAATGAATTGCTAAAATCCTTCTTCAGATACTGACAGTGAATGTGAGGACTAGATATGATCAGACACAAACTCTCCCTTCTGTGCTGTGAGACCCTGCATGGGGTCCAGTAGCCATGAGCAATTGCTGTCAGATCTCCTGTGTAAATTAGTCCAGGTTCAGTTTGGTTCATAAAAAAGGCAATAAAATTGCCAAGGCAGCTGACATTGACCTCGGCAGAGTAGCAGAAGTGTGATGTAATCGGGAACTTGGACTCCCTCTCCATCATCAGGTTTAATAGCCCTGTGTCCAAAATAGTGCTGAGTAGATATGAGAAATAAACCCCAGCACTACTGCTGTTCCTGGGGCTTGCTTTAACCTGTGGTTAGGTAGGGAACTGGATTTTGGTTTTTAAGATAACTGGGCTGTGTGGTGTTCACAAGCCTGTGGGTTGAGAGCCCAGTAAATAATTCCTGGCTTTAAAAGAGTCAAATATCTAGAAAATATTTTTCTCTTTTCAGCACATTTACTAAAGTCCTCTAGTAGTAAATAACAGATATGTGCTCAGAATATATACGCCTGTAGTACCTTGTATGCATACATTTTTTTACATTTATTAATATATAATTTAAAAACCAAAAAATGTTTTTTCTGTAATGGGCCTTTTATTGCTTAGTCAGTAAAATGGAAGAGTTATGATTTATGCTTCCCTGTCCCAACTTGCTGCACTGAGAAATGGAAATAATGATGGGGCTGTGGCTCAAACATGGGATTTCACAGCAAGGATGGCTTGGCTGTTGCTCAGATTTTCTCCATGACCTCCAGAAAGTAATTTTCTTCACTTCCACTTTATTGCCTGTACAGTATGACTGTTAGTGCAAAAGAACAGTGCTGGAATTTTTTAAGTAGGAAAATCTTTTAAAATTCCTGATTCATCCAGGCATCATGCACTACGGTCCTCCAGAATATCTTCTGCATCTACTCTGTACAGTTTGAATTTTTACTTAAGGCCTCCATGTATACACCCTCTCATGTGCCTGTCACAACCCCTTGTCCCCCAAAACGGAAGGTGTGGTGATAGAAGCAAGGACTATTAGCTGATTGTTAATCTTTGTTTTTCCCTCCCATCCTTCCTAGGATGCAGGGGCTTTAATCCAGGATGAACGAATGCTACTATGACAAGCGCATGGACTTTTTCTACAACAGGACAAAGACGGACACGGCGGATGAGTGGACAGGACCACAGCTCATTGGTGTTCTATGCTTTGGGACATTTTTCTGCCTCTTCATTTTTATTTCAAATTCATTGGTCATAGCTGCTGTGGTGAAGAACAAGAGGTTTCATTTTCCCTTTTACTATCTTCTGGCCAACTTAGCAGCCGCAGACTTTTTTGCTGGAATTGCTTATGTCTTCTTGATGTTCAACACTGGCCCGGTGTCTAAGACACTGACAGTCAACCGCTGGTTTCTGCGGCAGGGTCTCCTGGACACCAGCCTGACGGCGTCCCTGGTGAACCTCCTCGTCATCGCCGTGGAGCGCCACATGTCCATCATGCGCATGAAGATCCACAGCAACCTCACCAAGAAGAGAGTCACCTTCCTAATTATATCCATTTGGGCCATTGCCATTTTCATGGGTGCCGTTCCAACCCTGGGTTGGAACTGCCTCTGTGACATCACTGTCTGCTCATCCTTGGCACCCATTTACAGCAGAAGTTACCTGGTGTTCTGGAGTGTCTTAAACCTGGTTGTCTTCTTCATTATGGTGGTGGTTTACATAAGAATCTACATGTACGTCCAGAGGAAAACCAATGTCTTGTCATCCCACACTAGCGGGTCCATTAGCCGGAGGAGAACCCCTGTGAAACTTATGAAGACTGTCATGACTGTCTTAGGTAAGAGACTACAAACCATGGTGGGCAAGGCTGGCAGTGCCAGTGAATTGGTTTGTGTTGGTTTGGGTTAGTTTTTATTTGAAACAAACCAATAAAAAACTCCACAAAAATTGCTCAGCCCTCCTAACACAAAAAACCTCACTGAGCTTGTAAGTGCTGGAGGCATCTAAATTTCTGTGTGCTTTAGACAGTGAAATAACTGTTGCACTATGCAGAAACATGAGATAGGGGACTGGTCAACACATAGAAGAAAAGTATAGGCACCTTGTTACAAAACACAAATTGTGAAGGTGTAAAGGGTTTTGGCGCCTTTTTTTTTTTTTTTTTTAGCAGGAAGATACAAAATCACTTTGGAGAAAGGCTTGTGAAGGTTTATAATTACCTAGAAGAACATTTTCAAAATAATGCTTTCTAATATTTGCACAGGGCCATGAGCACTAATGTTGGATGTCATAGTTTTCTTTGCACATCTTCCTCTTGGCTCTTTCCTGGACATAAAAACTTCTTCCCCCTGGAAATGCACCTTCCCTAGGGAAAGAAGAGAATGGCTGGTGGGTCTGTGACTTTGATAGAGGTCTGCTTTTCAAGGGAAGGATTCACCTTCATTCTGTGGATAGTGTATGGTGCAAAATACTTTTAGATAAAGACAGTACAGTCTAGCCTTAGATATCTAAATCATAAAGTCAGATTTGCCCTGGGTTCTACCCTAAAGACACTGTTGATACTTGAGCAGCTCAGATCACTTCATCAGGGAATTGCGATGTAGTGCACGTTAAATTAGAGATGAACCGAGCAGGCAACTGATCCTTGGAACAAATACCAGCTGTAGCAGTCAATTTCCCCCAGAATTACTTGAATCTGAGCAAGATGTGTCCTGGAAAACAGATATGGTGTGAGCAGGGCTCCAAGTGGAACTGGGGATACACTGAGACATTTGTGAAGCTGGACTCAGGTAGTGGTGGAGGCTAAACCCAGAAATACAGCTTTACTGCTCTAACAGCTGTTCTGAGGTTGGATGAGCCAATGTAGCAAAGGTGGAGCTTTCGGGAAGCTGGTGGTCACATATACCTGGGACTCAGTTGTGTCATACTGCAGCATGGTAGTATTAGAGAGCTCTGGGAGAAAAGTGTAATTTTTCATGGAGGTAGGTCTTCCCAGGGTAGGAAGTTCAGGCTGAGGACACTTTCTTCCCCTTGCAGTTTTTGGATGCTGTTTGCACAGTCTGATATCTGATTTTATTATTTTTTTCTGAAATAATAGTGCTGTGCTACATAACACCTTTGTCTACCAAATGATGTCTTAAAGAGTTTCAGAAGCTGAAATCCATTAAACTTCACAGTGCCTGACCTTGTAAAAGGAAGGGGACTGATCGTTCAAGCACATACAAGGTTCTCACTTATACTTCTGTGTCTTCTGGTGTTGGCTTGTCTGCTGCCAGAGCTTTTGCTTCCTAAATCCTTCCCCAGCTGTTCTTCTGAGAGTCAATTTTGGTGGCTGTTCCTGTCCCCCTGCCCTTGACTTGCAAGAACAAGGTTTGATTTTCTGTCCCACCTAAGCTCTTGTGCAGTGAAACCTAAACCACCCACCTGGAAGGAGAAAATCCCTGCAGGAGAACTCTGAGTTTCTCCAAATATGATCCTGCCCTAATGCATAGGGATGAGTAGACTGTAGTTAACTGCTGCATTGGAAAGAGAGAAAACAGAGCACTTTTAAAAAGCAGTTCTCTGAGCATTTCTGTCGAAGGCAGAACTGCACTCTGCAGCGGATGTGGGAGTTGGAGGGACAGGGATGGTGGCTGCCATCCCCTCATCCCTCGTGGTCCTTTAGCCTGTGGCAAGCCTTTGGTGTTCTCTGTGACCGTGCTGCTGTGTGGAAATGAACCTCACTTAAAATCTCATTTCGAACTTGATTTTTCTTTTACTAGGGAGAGGGGTCTTAGGGCTATGGGTTGATTTGAAGTTTAGCATTAGCTTCTTCTTTACTCACAGCATTTGGTTTTTCAGCCATGAAATTGAACTATAATTCAGGCAGAACATTTAATGTTATTGTGTGCTGAGCCAGGCAAATTTAACTTAGCCTTGACTGCTACTTTAGAGATCATAATTTTGTATATTTACTTTGTCAGTCAGAAACAAAACCCAAAAAGACCCTGCTTCCAAAGAAGTGAAATTAGTGCTGGTGTTGCTGACTGTACAGTTTACTTCAAGCTTACGGGTCAGAGGAAATGTTTCTTGGCATGTTCCTTCATATCAGTTCTCCAAATTTTGACTCTGAGGGGCTTTTTATAACCATTTATTTCTAAGAATGAGAACTTACTTTTTTAAGCAGTTTGAAATGTGCTCTCCTGGCCGAGTCATTCAAGCACTGGGTGCAAAATGTATTAAAAACCAAATAGCTTGTTTTCTGGACTTTCCAAACACCACAGGAGTCACCAAGTGACCAAAGTGATTCTTCCAAAATTCTGCTTATAACCACTGATGCAAGAGCCTAGAGCTATATGCAGCACGTGAGTTTTACCCAAAGCAGTTATTTTCAATTTTTTTTTCCCAAAACATCTGAAAATGCTTTGGAGTACATGCCCGATTTCATCTTAACTAAAAGCCCATTCCAGGATTCTGTGCTGGATAAGCATAATAAATCCCAACATTCTTTTTCATGTGCTCTATTTGTTTCATGGGACATTCAGCACAAAATCCTTCTCTTCTGCTGCTGAGTGGAAGGAGGCTGTGTGTGGCTGGGTACTGCTGGCATGCTGCTCCTCCCAGCTTGTTCCTGCTCCCCCTTGGGAAGGCTAGGCTGTGGCTGGCTGCCCTTCCAGCAAAACATCCCGGTCCTCTCTGGGTGTTCTCCTCCTATGGCCCTACACTTGAGAGTTGGGGGACTTGAGATTTTAGTGTCATTTCTTGGATTCCTGGTGACTGCAGCTTCAGGTGGCTTTTTGCACCATCACTTAGGCTTGGAAGGTCCCTTCCAGAGGCTGGGAGTCAAGTCCCTGTCATCTGCATATTCCTGCCACAACTCCTAATAGTCCATTGTGGCACAGGAGTAAGGCTTTCTCTTTGGCATGCTGAATCACAGGGAGTTATCTAGTTGAAACTGGAAGATGTGAAACCAAGAAAAAGGGGCTAAAATCCTCTTGGGCTGACTTTATGGCATAATTCCAGCTCAGCCTGTGACTGTAGCTTTGAAGAAGAGTGGCTGCAGGTGTGCGAGTGTGTGATTGTTCAGGTGGTTGTGTATGTGGTAGCTCTTCTGAACCTGGCAGTGAGATTCCTGCTGAAATAGTAGCTTTGGGGTGGATGATTTTTAGTTTCAGTGAATTTATAGTTTAATTGGTAACTTGCTGTTTTAACTTGGTCGCACATGTGGCATTGGCAGCTGGAACCTACTGCACTTTTTTTAATCTCTCAATGTTGGCATACTCAGGGATAGCCTTGATGTGCAGGAGTTTATTAAATGATGCTGTTGAAGCATCGGTAGTGCTTCCAGATCCACAGGAATTAATTTTTAAACAGAGATGATGTAATTTACAAGAAAGTCCATGGTTGAATCTAATGGAAAATCCTCAAACTAACCTTGAGGCTTTGTGACACCTGACCTCCCATAATCTAGTGGAAAAACTCTGAGCTGTTTTAATCTATGCGGCAGCCAGGCTGTATTTCATGTCACTTTTGTGAATTTTAAAGAGTCCCAGAAGTTAAATTATTTTTGGAGTGTGGCACTTTGTCAGGGAGGGGAGCTCCTGTGGGATAAATATTCTGCAAACAAGAAAATTGCCACAGGGCTGAGACTAAGGTATATTTTTATGCTTAACCATGGTTCCCTCTGAAAGCTTGCTAGTAAAAATAACAAAATCTGAGCAAGGCTGTGAGTCTGAGACGTGCCTCACTTTCATCTCTGTGGTGCTAAGAGCAAAATGTGTTTTTGATGGAGTCAAAGCAGCAACCCCATGAAAGCATCATCCAGTAACTTGGACACTGTCACTGTATTACCCCGTCCTTGTTTTTGGCGTGGGAAATGCGTGGAGACATGCCTGCAGGTGTCTTTTATCTTGCCTTACTTTTGCAGCTGAAACCTTTTAGGGTTTTGCTTGTATAGATAGACAGGGATACACCCTATGAGTTTGTGGACTACTTCTGCCTGCAATCTTGGGTTCTGTTTGAAGGAGAAGTTTCTGTGTCTTTTGTTAAATGTGCCTTTTGGGGTCTCGTTCCTCTCCTGCTGACTTCCATAAAAGCATGGTTGCACCTTGCACACTTTATAGTACAAGTGGTCAAAATGCTTTCAGCATCTGTTCTAAGGAAGGTTTGTTACCATCTCAGTTTCTGCATGGAGCTGGTGGATTGGCAGCTTTGCTAGGGACCCTTGGTAGGCAGTGAAAGCTCTGTGTCCAAATACTTGCTGAGACACTTAACTAAGCACAGTATTGTCTGGGTGGTTGTGTTACAGCACTTGTTAAAACTGATGAGATTGCTGGTGAACCCCAGGACAGCAAATCTGTGCAGTGTTTTCTCCATTGTAGATAAGAGAGAGCTGATGCCCTGTTCACAACTGCTTACTCAGCATGCAGGAGCCAAACCAGTGTGTAGGACAGAGACTGACCAGGGAAAACAAGTGTTGTGGTAGCAGCATGCAGCTCCTGATGCCAGTGGGCAATGGAGGAATGTTACTGATGTTAACCAGTATCTCAAAACTAACACCATGAAATTAGTACTTAGCATCACAAAAATCTTGGTTCAGCAGAGTAGACTATTCAGTTTCTGAAGGCAGTGGTCTCTTGCCTTTCTGCTCAGTATTGCCTAGAACAGAGTAAATCAGCTGAACTGTGACTGTAGTCCAGGAGCCCAAGATCCACAATACCTTATCCTGGATACATTTTCAGCAATCCTAGTGCTTGCTAAATCACACAAATCCACTTAGCATACCATTATGGCCTGCCTGTAATATGGGCAGTGTCCACTGCAGTCCTCGATGGGGTCAGTGTCAGTGCTGCTGACAGCAGCCCATGTGTGCAGCATGGCTAGTGGGGTGCCTGAGGTGCTGCTGGGTGCTGGCTCTGGCACTGCCTGGCTCCTGCTGTGATCCAGGCTCCCTCCCACTGCTGGCTTCCACAGCCTGGATATGGGAATATCAGCAGCTTTTAAAAGATGAGCTGGACTTGCTTGTTCTAGCAAAAGTGTTGAACAGATATCCGCATCCCCAGAGAGCATTTAGGCATGTAGATGCTATTATTTGTTGAATTTTTTTTTCTAAGCTCCAAAATGGGGAAACTCTGCTCTGATAAGTGATTGGAATTTCCTCGGTACATTGTTCAAACTGTGACTGCTGGGCAGAGTAGTAATTTTCTATTTCTGTATGTCAGACAGCAATTGTGGCTTGTGCTAAGTTAGTATTATCATGCATATGGCTACTCCTTCCCTGGGCTCTGGGCAAGGGATCACGGGGTGCAGTGCAGTGGGGAGGCAAGGGGCAGATGGGGCAGTCCAGGGCCCCTCTCTAGCTTGTGGCCAAGGCTGCATTTGGTAGCAATGTTACCCCTCCTCACCCTCACTTATGGTGTGGTGTGCAGGAACGTGGGAAGGTGCAAAAGCAATGTTGAACTGCCTTCTAAGCTGTGGTTTTAATGCTTTCTTTGTGCTGTGTTCAGTCTGTCTAAGATCTCCCTTATTCTCCCTTTAATTTTCTTTTTGCCTCTTTAGCAGAGTTTTCTCTTCCCCCACCTCTATGCACTTACTTCCTTATACTTTTTGTGTTTTGGTTTTGGGGTTTTTTTCTGCTCCTTCATTTCTTTGCCCTGACTGCTACATCCTTCACTTCACCTTCACCAACTCATCTACTTGTTTCCTCCTCTCTTTTCCTGTGTAACTAATTTTTTTTTCCTGCAGCCGAATTACTGTGTCTCAGCATGCAGAGCCTGGGAGGGAGCAGTGGAAGGAGGTGGGCTCAGCTCTGACCAGGGAGCCCACAGTACTTGTGCATTGTAGGCAGTGGCATGCATCCTACACTAGCTGTGGGTTTCCCACCTCGGACATGTTTAAATTATGTGACACTTCTCTTATTAATTAGCACTACAGAGCCAGCTGTAGGGTGAGGGCAGACTTGTGTCTTTAGATCATATTATGGCAGTGGTGGAAGTGAACCATTTAATCTTCTCCTCCAGTACATGAGAGAGATGAACAAAGGAAGCGTGTTCAAGTGCCAGTTCTCTGCTTTTAGATGCTGAGAGCTCTTGTTTATTTATCAGAATGGATAAATCACTGTTGTGATGACCTTTTCCCCTGTGTGTTTGAGTTGATGCTGTCAGCAGCTCAGTCTTGCTTCCTACAGTCTTCTGAGAGCTGCCCTGCCTCCTGCTCAGGGCTTGGCAGAGGAGCTGTAGCAGATGTAATCTTACTACTGTGATTAGAATTTTGTCCTCTCCTGCTTTTCTCATTTTTGTGTAGGATTTTGACAAACTCAATAACCTTGTAAGATATTAAACGCTCCAAAACACTGGAAGTTTGAAGTGAGTTTTGGTTTTCTTTTTATTGTCTCCTATATTTCTAGGTGCCTTTGTTGTCTGCTGGACCCCTGGCCTGGTTGTCTTATTGCTTGATGGCCTGAACTGTACTGACTGCGGGATTCAGAATGTTAAAAGGTGGTTTCTTCTCCTGGCCCTGTTGAATTCTGTCATGAATCCAATAATTTATTCATACAAAGATGATGAAATGTGGGCTACCATGAAAAGGATGATTTGCTGCTCCTCTGAGGATAGGAGCCAGGAGAGACGCTCATCTCGGATCCCCTCAACAGTTCTCTGCAGGAGCACGGATATCTCGGGCCACTACATTGAAGATGGCATTATTCAAGGGACAGTTTGTGGAAAAGGAGATCTCGGTGACAAAGGAAACTCCTGAGCAATGCAAGGGACTGACTTGGCTGGAAAAGGAGAGGGGGAAGGGAGAGGTTTTGTAAGAGGAGATTGACTGGCAAAGCTAGTAAACAATATATCCACTTTGTTCCAGAGCCTCAACTCCAGTGTTAACAAAAGTTCTTATAAATAATTGCCTGATGGAAAAACACTTTGTAATGAAGAAAACTTTCTGTGCTGCCATCCTTCTTGTCTTTCAAGTACATGAAATTGTTTTTTCGTGTGAATGGAATAAATACCTCTTGGAGACTTCTTGTGCACGGAAACAAAATGTAAGAAATGTGGAGAGACCCTCCTTAAGCTCCTACAGAGAGAAGAAACCTGCCTGACTGTGCAGGTTTGGCATTCATTGAGTATTTATGCTTTGAATAGTTTCTGTGCATCTTGAGGAGGATTGTAGGTTTGGTTGGACGGAATTGTGACATGTTTTCTTGGTTTGTGAAGTTCATGAAATAGTTCATGCTTACTTCTTCTTTTCCTCTTCCTTATCTTGCTTTCAAAATATGTAGTTCGATAGTTTATTAAAGCTTTGCCAGGAACCTGGCTGTGATTGGAGACCCAGACCAGGCTTCAGCATGCATTAGTATGTCTGACCATGGGCTGTCAGGATCTGAGAGTACAGAAAGCACGAAAGACATTATTTCTTCCATAGAGGGGTGAATGCTGCAGGCAAAGACAATGCACTCTCTGCTGCTGTTGTGTAGGCAGGCGTTGAGGGTGGATTAACAGAAAAGCAGCGAGGCTGTGTTCATTATGCTCATTTCTTACTTCCCTAGATAACATTAAATGGGTGTGCTCGCTCCTCTTTACTGGCTATGCCACTGAGAGAAATGAGATCCAGAACTCTGGTTTACAAGGGAAGTTTAAACACCTGTATGTCCAGGTCAAATCAAGCTATTTAAAATATAAATTAATGTACAGGCCAAAAAAGCCTGAAATCAATTTAAGCCCCTACTATAGTACATACAGTATGCATTGATTGTCGGACCTTGTCTGGACCACATTTAACCTCCAATTTGCAAACAGATCTTACTGGAACAGGTACTTGAGGAAAAAATCACGAAACAGCAATCGATGGAGAGCTTTCAGCATTGTGACTGATCCAGTCTAGTTCTGATGCAGCCACAACCCAAACAGCTGGAGTTCTGACTTATGGACTATGGTCTAACAGAGGGTCCAGCAATACAAAGCTCTAGGGTAAACTTCTTATATTTAAACTTTCAAATTAAAAACTGGATTGTAGATTTCTCGGTACTCTAAAAACCTGGTTCATGCTGTCTGGTTTCAACCTCAGCGAACTCCCTGTTGCCATTTTATTTTCAAGAGGAGTTTCCTGTGTTGTCTCCTAGAGAAAGTCTGATCCCTGGTATTAAGGCAGGTGACCACAACCAGAGGTCATTTTGAAAAGTTTTGGAAGTTTTGGCCACTTGGAATTATTAGAGAACAACACCAAGAGCCAGCATCAAGGACATATTTTATGAAGCTGAAGGATAGAGTTCAGCTGTGGTTTGGACCAGTTCTTCCTTTGGTGCCACTTGCATACATATATCTGGACTTTGTTGGTCAAAGCAGAACCAGCCCTTGGCTCAGAGGCTGAGCAGGGAATTTGCAGAATGCACTGGGGGACTTCATAGCAGCCCTTCGCATATCTTAGAAACACAACTAGGCCCTGTTCAGAGAGCTCTCCCATAACATGCATTGTCTTGTAGGGATGCAGCCCAGCATTCAAGGTAGATGCTGTATTTGAGTAACGCTAAAAATGTTTACACAGTTTTTTGCTATTATAATGCAATTTTTTTGTGCAAATACTACTTCACTGCTTTGGTGTTCTGAAAAGCGTGTAAAGTGGTGCTTTGTAGAGGTGGTGATGTGGTGGGTTGAGCCTGGCTGGAGACCAGGTATCCACCAAAGCTGCTCCATCACTTCTCTCCTCAGCTGGACAGGGGAGAGAAAATAAAACAAAAGGCTCATGGGCCAAGATAAGGACAGGGAGAGACTGATCACCAATTATAGACTTGACTTGGAGAAAAATTAAGTTATTACCAATCACATCAGGGTAGAATAATGGGAAATAAACCCAGATTTTAATACTTTCCTCCCATCCTCTAATTTTCCTGGGCTTAGCTTTACTCCTGATTTTCTCTATCTCCATTCCACAATGGTGCAGGGGGACTGGGAATGGTTCATCAGTTGTTGCCACTCCTTCCTCCTCATGGTGAGGTTTCCTCACACTCCTCCCTTCTCCTTTGTGGGGTCCCTCCCACAGGAGACAGTTCTCAAATTTCTCCAACAGCATGGGTCCCTCATGGAGTCATTAGCCAGCAAACCTGCTCCAGCATGGGCTTTCCATGTGCTCATAGCCTCCTTTGGGCATTCCCCTTCTCCAGCATGGGATCCTCCACAGGCTGCAGGTAGATCTTTGCTCTACCATGGGCCTCCATGGGCTGCAGGAGAAGCTCAGCTCTGGCATCTGGAGCACCTCCTGCCCACCTTGGTGTTGGCACAGTTGTTTCTCTCACACATTCTCACTCTCCTCTTCAGCTGCAGTTGCACAGGTTTTTTCCATCCATCTCAAATACATTATCCCAGACCTGCTGCCACTGTTGCTGATGGACTCAGTTTTGGACAGGGGTGGGTCTGTCTTGGAGCCAGCTGGCATTGGCTCTGTCAGACATAGGGAAGTTTCTGCTGTCTTCTCACAAAAGCCACCCCTGTAACCTCTGCCCCATGCTGCTATGAAAACCTTGCCCTGCAAACCCACCCCAGGTGGCCTTGCAAAGGCACAGCATGCAAGCACCCCTGTCCCCACAGCTACTGCAGTGCACAGTTTGTCTGAACTAGGCTGAAGCTCTGTATACAAACCTAATAGAAAATAAAATGGTACTTCAAAATGAAAGTCTTGTTTTCTTCCTGTTTGAATGGTGATTGAGCAACAATGGGGAAATGTTGTTTCATATTACTCTGTCCAGGGTGGGGGTGGGGGTTATTTTAATAAAAGTTTCATATTTACTAGCAATACTAGCCAGTGTATTGCTTGGTTGAATCAGGCCCTGGAGAGAGCTTGGATGAAGACCTTGAATATCTGCAGCAGGGGAAAAAACATTAGGTCTCTCCTGCAGAGCTTGGGCTTTGGGATGCAAAATAACTACCTGTGGGTGATACTTCCAGGTAAGCAGGAAAAGGTGACTTCTGTGAAAGTTAAGTACTTAGATTTTTTTACAGCACCTCATCCAGTGGACACCTGGTCTGGGTTAAGGTCTGAGAGGTATTACCAATCATTCTGCTATGAGTAAGTGGGAGGGTTTGAGGTCTCTTATCCTTTCTGTTGTCTAATTAGAAAAAAAAAAAGAAGAAAGAAAAGCCCAAAGGCCTTCAATGAAACAAACCCCAAAAGCCTGCAAACTGGTGCTTGGAGAATGGTACTATTTGCAGTGACATGCCCTTTGTTGCTGCAGGATGCTTTCCTTGGAACTGCTGCCTCATGGTCTACTGCAATAAATTGCAATGTGACATGACTGGAACAGGAAACTGATCTTGCATCAAACTTTCCTATGAACTGCTTCAGCACAGGCTGTGTAATGTTTCCAATATCAAGCTGTCTAAACATCTACCTACTCACAGAGCAGGGAATTCCTTATTAACTCCATAAACATTTGTCAGAATAGTTTGTCTTAAGGAAACCATTAAAACACTATTTATGCTTCCGTAGAAAAAAAAATAATTAAAAGAGTGAGGGCAGTTGGTGAAGGCAAGTTCTGCGGGGTTCCCTTGTTCCCTTTTTCACTAATGACCCAAAATATCTGTATCAGTTGACTTTGCATGTGCCTGCTCCTACTCATATATGTCAGTGTACATTTTGCTGGAGAAGGCTTCAGGGTGAACACTCACAGAAACCCCAGGACATTAGTTCATAGGAGGCGGAGGAAGGAAAGGGAAGAGTTACCTTTAAGTCAGATAGTTACGAGATTCTGCATTTTCCTGGTGGTGTTGCAGGTCTTCCTGGATCTGAGAGCCTTGAGAGCTGCTGTATTGCAGTAAGTAGCAAGCAGATACTTCTAAGACAACATTTTCATAGCAATTATGGTTTGAAAACCTTTGTGATATTCTCCTCTTCTTTTCTCTCTCCAGTTGCTCCCAAACCAAAGTTGCTTTTCCAGTTGATCATTGGGTCCAGGAAGAAACGCTCCATGGCTTTTCCCAGGGCAAAGATCTATGGTCTGTCCTCTGTGATTTGCTCTCCCATAAAGCCTGTGTGGTCACGATCATTAGAGATGCTTTTCAGAGAACTATTATTAAAAGCTAGGAACAATGAGGTTTTATTTTACACGATAGATCTTTTGAATCTTTCTGGATAAGCAGCTAGACTGATCATTGTTTAATAGCTGTGTGCGTGGGAGAGAAGTTTCCCTGGTATCTGTGCTGTCAGTCTGACCTAGGTGGTGTGGGTGATGAGTCCCTCTGGGACAGCAGCCAGATTGCTGAAGCTTGAGTGCCTCTAGAGCATGACCCTTCCACTACTTTGGGGCTGCTTTACCATGACTACTTTTCCCTCTGTATAGGTTTTTGTGAGCTTTTTATTTTTTTTTTTTCAGTAACTCCTGCAGACTGGTGAAATACATCTGTATTTGTGCATATGACAGCTTGTGCCTTTATTTGAACTGCAATAATTACTGCAGCTATATGATGGTGCCTTTCTCTGATCAGATCTTTATTTTATACATATTTATATATTCTTTCCCTTAAAACTCTCTCCCAAGTAGCAGTGAACGATAGGAGCAATAGTTCTGATATAATTCTTTCACAGTTTTAGTGAGCTCTGCATGAAGATTCTAAACTAGTGGTTAATGGAAGATGATAGAGGAAAGGTTCTTTTGAGCTTGTAATATTTCTTATGCTTTTTCCCTATGGTTCTGGTTACAGGCCTCTATCCAAGCAGATGCAGGGCAGGATCAGCCTTTGGTCCTGCCCAAAGCAATGGCTGCTTGCAAGATTAGAGCCAAAAAAAGAAAATACATGGAAATGCTAAAAAGAAGCAGGCAGGGATATTCTGTTACTTATCCCAGCCTATAATTCTAATTAAATCACTTGGAAGAAGTGATCCCGCTTTCCCCCTTGCACCCACTCCTACTTATGCTGGCACAGCCATTCGAGAGACCATATTGTGAACTCCAGCAGGTCTGAAAAATAACCCGGGATGCCACATTTTGCTAGTAACGACAGAAGATTTTTTATTTGTCATGAGCCAGCAGCTGCATTATTTCCTCCACTTGCTATATTCTTTTTCTAGAAATCTTTGTAAAACCCAGTTCCCCTTAAATGCTGTACTTTGCAGTGACTAGCATGCTTCTGTCAGGGAAAAAGAAAAAAATCCATCTGGAATTGAGGAATTAGGTCATGATAGTTTCTCCCCACCCACAAGGTCTTTTGGAGGATAGGGAATTTAGACTCATATGCTTTCAGCCATGATTCAAAACATCCTGCTTATCTTCCAAGTACCATTTGGTCCCTGGCTTCTTTTGTACACATTTCTTATAGTATTGAGGGTGTTTTTTCATTGCAGCAGGCAGAAGCATCTATTTTCTTCCAACCCACTTAAAAGTGCTACTTTGCAGCTCATAAGTATGCTATTGTGAATTGTCTTGTACATGCATCCATGCATCTCCTCCTGTGTGAGCGGAAGTGAATTAATATTTGAACTACCCTCTGCTGTACTTACCACAGACACTGTGTTAGGGACAGATTTTTTTTTTCTAAACTAGCCTTTACTAAAATCCCAATTGTGCACTTCAGATTCTGATATATGGCCCTGTAAGAAAGTCAACATGCAGAATAAGAAAAGTACAAATCACTTGTTAATCTGTTCTCAGCAATAGCTGTATTTTAATTTAAACATTAATTTCATTGAAATCATAGATATGGCCTAACTTCTCAAAAAAACCCCAAAAGAAATAAACAAAAACACGCATTAAAAAGGCTATGGCAAACAAAAAACCCCACACCAAACCCAACAATACACATATCTCTAGGCCAGGAGTAAGTCAGCACACTTACCATCTCTGAACTTTAGTTTCCCTGACTTGCTTTGAGATAAATGAAAATAAGGAATTCATGTTTCTGAGCACTAGTAATTGATTAGGGGTTTGGTATGTGATCTCCTGAGATTGTGCTTCTTATCTAGACAGGTTCTTTAGCTTTTCTCCTAAAGCTTCTGTGGAAGGTGGTGGGATACTGGCCTGGGAGCATTGTCTAACCCATTATTGGATTTCATATGTGTAACTGTTAAGAATATGTACCTACTGTATTGATCCTAAATGTTAATATTCTTTTGCTTATGCTAAAGACTCTCAGCTCTGTAGCGCTAATTTTACCCCCAGGTTCCATTTGTATTTGTGCAAACAAATGCTTGGTGTGTTGGCTTTACTTAAGATTTCTGTTAGCAATATGCTCAGTTGCTAAAGGATGTCAAAATGCACAGAAATGAAAAGGCTTGATCTCCAGAGATAGAAATGTTATTAATGCTGAAATGATTCTATTCAAATCCCAGTTAACGCATCAGTTGTTATGAATGTCAGTGTATTGGCTTGTGCAGTGTACTCTGTGATACTGGGTTGGGATTTTCCCACAGGTACAAATGAGTTAATTTAATTAGAAATGTAAGGGTTTGTGTCTGTAGGGACAAAGGTGAATGGTGAACTTGCTCAGCCCCATGCTCTAACTCTGTGCACAGTGACACTGCTGTCAGTGGTCCCTTCTCTGTGACAGGAGCCCTGCGAGTGTCAGCAGTTGTGAGCTGAAGACATTTAATGGTGTCGTCTAAATGGAAAGTCCCTGCTATACGGGAAACCCTATAGCAAGTGTCTGGCTGACAAACACACCAGCCCGTCTCAGACACAATTACTGATTTTAAAGAGGAAACATTTGTGCCCATACCCACAAATTTGAAATATTGGATTATGTCCTAAATTTGACCTATTGGATTATGTCCCAAATTTGACCTACATTGTTTTGTCCTATTTTCTCCTTTATAATCTCTTTGCACAGTCCATGTAATTTTTTGTGTGTTCTGCTTTGTTCTTCAAAGCACAGATTAAACCACACTTCTCTCTAAACAGATAAATTCCAGC
Organism: Illadopsis cleaveri; assembly: GCA_013399915.1. Taxonomy (NCBI): domain Eukaryota; kingdom Metazoa; phylum Chordata; class Aves; order Passeriformes; family Timaliidae; genus Illadopsis; species Illadopsis cleaveri. The sequence continues at coordinate 1,382,733 of VXBB01001418.1, forward strand.
AGTATTGGGTCCTATAGCAACCCTTCAATTTTACAGACCAGAGAGCCACAAAAAGAAATAAAGATGGTTGAGCAGAGATTTTAGTCTTGAGTTTTTGCAAGGTCAGAATGCCAAAAATAACAAAAATAGTTATGCTTGCATGTATTAGTTAAAGATGTTGGAGAAAAATACTTTGTCAGAAGAAAAGGAAACCCTGAGCTTATGGCTGATTTTAGCAGTTAAAATATGAGTTGAAAGTTCTAAACTTTTAATCTGTGAGTTTTCTGGGCAACAGAAGCAAAGAAATCTGTTTTCTGATTGGTTTCTCTGAACTGGATAGAAGCTACCATCTGCATTCAGCTCCTTCCCAGCATGGGGAGATCCAGGCAGGAGGGTGATCTCCTGAACCCCTTCCCCCGCTTAGCCCACGTTTCTGTCTCCAGGGGCTCCAGGACCTTTGTTGATTTACAGATACAAGACCAAGCCCATGGATGGAGGAACTTCTGCAGAATACAGTGTGAGCTCTGGCTGGAGACTTTCTGTTAAGCACTTGTGCCTCCTGTCCCCAGTGGTGGCTGAGATTGCACCATGGTCCTTGCTTCTCTGGAACAGATTCTCTGCCCAACAGTTTATTTTCCCAAAACATGTCGGTAATGCAACACCTTCAGATCTTTGCCGCTCAGCCAAGTTTTATTGAAAGTGAGTGATGATTTCAAAAATTTTGAGAGACTAGTCAGGCAAAAAGTGACACACTGCCCATGCCTCATTCCATTCAGAAATCAGGATAAAAGTGTTTTATGGATGCAATTTTATGCTTGCCTATGCATAGGTGAGGACTTACAGGAAGAGGATGAAGGCAATCCCCAAAATGGCTTCCCAGCAAATCCCCAGCACCCTGATATCCCGTCAATGCCAGGAAAATACCAGTCTGCCATCTTTATCCATTTTGTAGTCAGCAAAATTTTTAAAGAATTATTGAGGTGAAATACTCTTGGCTTCTTCTCTCTGCAGCAGTATGAATATGGCTTCTCCAAAAGGTAGCAGGATGACTTGCAAGGAGCTGTGAATCCATCTGTAAACACAGAGTTGTATGTGAAGGAAAATCAGGCTTCCGTGGTTGCTTGCCTTGTGTGTGGTCTGCTTACTTTGTGATACCTGAGGTTCAGAGGTTTTGCAAAGTGACTTGAGGATTTACTTCTGTGTGAGTTCTGAGACCTTTTTGTTTGGTGGAAGTGGTTCAAACAAGCCAGAAATCAGAGGGATTGACATGAGGGAGCCTCAGGAGATGCAGATGGTCACAGGAGATTCCCAGTGCAGAGGAAAACTCTTCTTATTAACTAAACCTGATGTTACTGACTCTTCATTGGGCTGTTCATGTACCACCTGTGGTTATAAGCCCTTTTTGTCTGAATGAGATTGGGCCATCCTGGTGCTGTGGGTGTTCAGAGGCTTAGCTGTCATGTTCAGGAGCAGCAGGACCAGGTGCTGGTGTTCAGGGCCCTGACACAAGGGTAGGAAGCTGAAAGGAATATTAGGAGGTGACACCTCAGTATCTCAAGGGATTTAAGCCCAAATGACTCAGTGAGGGTTTCTAGAAAGGAATCTCTGGTGGGTGACGATTCACTTTTCTCTCTCCCCTCTTGTCCTGCCTTCTGCCCTTTCTCACCCTTTGCAACAGCAGTAGAAGCTTCAGAGTTGAAGTACAAAGAACTTTCAGCCAGTCAAGCCAAACGTTGATTACAAGAGGTGCCAGGGATGAGATAACACTCAGATTTGGTATGAGCAGTTCATCCTCCCCTGAGGCAGTCAGACCGAATATTTTGACTTGCTACAATAATTTCCTGTGGGCTGATAACCACTTATTCGGTACAAATGGTAGTAACAGGCTCCATCAGGAGCTGCCCTGAAGGGCTGTTGATGCATTTAATCCCACAATGAAGACTGAGTGAGCTATTATTTCGAAAGGCAAACTGGATCCAGCATGTATTTGTATCAACACGCCAGAGATGACACAACCAGTGCCTCACCCAGCCCAGCAAAGTGGGTTTTTGCTAATGTTTTATTTGGTCTCCATGTTTGGCAAGCAATGCTCTTTTGATGTGTTGTTTCTATGAACAGTACACTAAAAACATTCTGTGTGAGAGGGTGGCACCACTGTGTTCTGCCCATTGATTTCTGTGCACCTCCCTTCTGCATGGGTTCTAGTGGGATATATCACCGTGAGAATAAGGACCTAGGGCTTCTGGAGTTGCCACAGTGACTGGAACTGTTTGCCCACCAAATGCAGCTGGGAGCTCCTTACAGTTCCTGCCACATTTTGGAAGCAGTGAGGAGAGGCTGTGGGTGGTCTTGCTGAAGGAGTCCTGGTGGTCCTGGTCAGACAATGTGCAGCAGCTGGTTCCCACCTGCATGTGGGCTCCTCACAGGTTCCTCATGACTGCTGTCCTTGGAGAGCCCACAGGCACTCAGGCATCTTTCCAGGTATGAGGTTTAAATTTTTACCCCTTTAGTTTTTAAGGAACATTTTTGACATTGTCAAAGTTGAAGCAACTGGAGCTTTCTTTGGTCTAGGAGTGAAGTTGACTCAGCTCTGCTCTGCCCAGTTTTATTTAAAGACCATGACTCCTACTTCTGAAACATTACTCATGAATGCTGTTATTGCATTATCTGCTTTTCCATCTGCTAGATGCCATGGCCCCAGGCAGCACAAATACCATAACAGTAGCAGCTGTCAAAGGTCTATTTAGACATCTTCAAAAAGTAGTAAAACCTGATACCACTGAAGATAAGCCAAATTTTATTACAATGAACTTTTCTTTGGGTCTGATTTTAGAAGTGTTACTACTTAGAGCATCTCTGGAATTTTACTTTTGATAGGAGGAAGGTTGTACTCATCTATTATTTTAAGTACATTTATTTGCTTATTCCTAGTTTAAACAATGTTGTGCTATTGTTTATAACCCCTGTACAAATATATAACCCTCTGTTATATCTGCCTTCAGTGTTCTGTTTGGTTGCTTCCCAACCCTGGGAGTTCATATAGGATAAAAAAGGATCACTTTGGCCAAGCCCATGTCTCATCTTCTGAGTAACCCCCATGACTTCATGACAAATCAAAAGTCTAATTATAAGCATAGCTCATGAAGCAGGAGATGCCCTGAACCAAGTCCTGTGTATCACTTAGAAATGTAAAATTACAATTCTTTAGTGAATAGTGCATTAAAGTATGAATGATAATTGGAGCAAAAAATTAACCTTGTTTATGCTAATTGAGTAGATCTGAAGACTCCTTGAAGACAGGTGTCCCATTAATAAGCATTGCCTAATGGACTGAAGTTCCTTCAGAAGCCCCAAAGTCTTGACCAGGCACAAGGAAATAACCAAAGAGTTCTGTAACACTGCAACTCCATGATGCTTCACACAGACAAGCTGCATGTCTGCAGGAGGCCTGGGCACCCTGTCCCTGGTCCTGGCTGCTCTTACACCCTCTGTGTCCATGGGCTCAGCACCTGCTGGTACTTCAGCCAACCTGGAAAATTGCAGGAGAGCAGCACAGTTCTTCCAATCATAGCCCAGGAGGGACAGGGGTGATGATGTAATGGCCACCAGCTGCTCTTGGGGTTAGGTCTGCCCCAACAAGTAGTCACAGAGGTGAGTGGTGCCCTATGGCAGCTGCACATTCCCTGAGAACTGAAAGACACAGTGGCAGCAGTGGCAGCTTTCTTGGCATTTCATGGGCATCTCCTTGCTCACGACTGTGGATGTCTAAAAAGTACTTTGGAGAAATGCATGTTTTAGGGCTAAAACCAGAAATGGGAAGCAGTTGTGCTGGGGCCCAGGCTCTTCCTGGTGATAACAACTGCAGTCTACAATCTGTCAGGTAAGGTGTGCCTTTGGTGTGGCTGTTTTTTTTCCCTGACTGTACACTCTTGGTGCTGCCACAGGGCAGCCAGTAGGAGCCACTCTGGGAGGTAGCACTGCACGTTCCCTGCAAGGTACATGGCACTCCTGGTCCCCTCCTCCCCATTGCCTGGAGCCTGCCAGGGCAGCCCAGCACCTCGGTGGCATCATTGTGTGATGCCCGCTGGCCCTGTGCCACTCCAAGGGCTCCTTCAGCACCCTGGGGACTTTGCACAGAGCACTGATCTTGCCCAGACCTCGGAAGCCCCTCACCAGGGACTAGGCAGGGGGGTGACAGGGTGGTTTAGAGAGCAGGCAGGCAGAGGAGTGTAAAGATGGGGTTGTTGATAAGGCTCCAACCACCAAACCGGTCTGGAACCGTGTGATTTGGCACAGTGTAGGGAGCTGTAGCTAACAACACAAAAGATGAATAATTGCAGGTCATGGCATTCATTCTCCGAATTTAAAAATGATTAAGCTCTTGGTGAGGGCAGGCAGCTGCAGGTTCGGGCTGCCTTTGTCCCCCCAGCCATGGTTAACATGGCATTGACGTCCGGCTGGCCAGCAGACTCCTCCACCAGCTGTGCCCTCCGCCCAGAGCGGGGCTGCTGCAGGGCCTCGCTGTGCCCCCTCCCGCCCCGGGCTTCGGAGGGGATTGTGCACGGCACGAATGCCAAGGGCTCCTCTCCTGTCCCTCAGTTCTCCGCCCGAAACAGCGGAGGCGATGTAAGCTGTGACATGGGCTAAGTCACAGCCACTGCACGTGCCTGTCTCAAGGAGGTGGAAATGAAAGGGACAAGAAGGACAAACATCAGCTCCAAACAGGCGCATCCAGCCTGGTGCTCTGCTCTGCTGCTGCCTAGAGTCACGTCCCAGCCACAGAGACTGAGCTTTAGGGGGATTCATGGGCTAGTGAGCCTGCCTAAACTGAACTTAGTCCTGTATTTAAAAATAATGAGTATGTTTAGTTAAAGCATAGTAGCTAATGACTGGGAGCAGGGAGGTTTTTATAATGTTGTTGAAGGGAAAGTAAAAATAAAAGGGTTGGTTTCTAATTAGAAAACTGTAACCTATATAAAACTATATCTTATCAGGATTGTCTTATTTAATTTTACATTCTCTCAGTGCTTGAGAGGTACCATATGTCCCTATAAGTGATTGTGTCCTTGGAAAAGACACAGTAGCTACTGTGAGTTCCTGCAGAGGGCTTGCAGCTAAATCCCGAGGATACTTCCAGTTAGTGTAAAAACTGACTTTGGAACTCCTGCTGTATGTTTTCAGCTAAGAGTCTGTGCGAGTTGTGCCATCAATCCGCAGGTACAATGCTTTGGTACAATTAATGTGACACTTCAAAGCCTGAATCCTGTGAGCAGGAGGCTAAAGCTAAAACAGGAGAAAATGAATCCACCAATATTTACTAAATGATCCTTTTCCTCTGATTGCTGGCAGTCCTTTAGTCCCTTCTTTGTTGGAGACTAAATGTCTACCAGCTCCTTTCAGAGTCATGGTATTGCTGACTCAGGAAAATTAATTATTTCCTTTTGTCTTCCAATTCTTTCCCCCCATTTCACTGAGCAACCCTTTGAGAACCCCTTTACTGTCTGTGCATCTACTTTTAGTCTGCCTTTGCTGCAAAGCCTTCAGAGCTTCCCCGCCCCCCCCACCCCCAGCTAATTCTTTACAGTAACAAGGGATGGTGCACAGATCTTCAGTACTGTCAGTCATGGGGAAGAGGTGAAGTCTGGGATGGTGAACAAGGCTTAAGACTGCCAAGCATGGGGGAGAAAAGGATGCCTAATGGAGCAGCAGTTTCAAGTCAAGGGTGAGAGGAGTGCATTACAGCAGACTTGGAGAAGGCTGATGTTTATCTGCCACATGCTTTGTCTACCCATGGGAGAAGTGGGGGATACATCAGAAGCAATAGCATCTGTGCACAGGCTATCAAAGTGCATTTGGCATTGCACAAAACTCATAAGAAAGCTTATTTAAAGTGCTCTGTGATGCACACAAGCCTTTGACTAACTATGAGTTTGTCTTGAGTGTTCCTTAAGAGAGGAACGTTCTGTATAGGATTATGGCCACAGTTTCCAAGTACTGCTGCTGTTGTGTTTGACTTTCCTTGCGCAAGTTGACTGCAGTTGCATTTCAGTTTACAAAGAAAATAAAGCAAAAAGGAAAGAAAATACCCAAACAAATGAACAAACAAACAAAAACCCAGAGAAAGAATCAGAAAAGGTTATCACAAAAATAAATAATTTAAATATACTGGGTCACAAACTGGATGTAAGCCATTGGTGCTGGGGAGTTGCAAGTAGGGAATAAAATACAAGATTTTTTCTGAGATCTGCTAGTGGGATGATTGCACCAGCAGCACGGGAGCTTGACAGTGGCAGGTCACATCCAGGACACTGGGCTGAATGTTCTGGACACACAGAGAGGTGTCCAGCAGACAGCAGCAAACCTGGCAGCTGTAGAAAATATGACCATTGAGGAAAGTCTGAAATAATTGAGCTGGACACTAGACCTTTCTCATTAGAGAGGATAAGCACCATTAATGAGTGTTTCAGAAAGTGATCAGTGTGCATGTTGGAGCCTCGGGTTGGTTAAGTGCATCTTAAACAGAATAACCTTAGGTTTCATCCAGTACTGTGTTATGGGACTTTCCTGTGTTATTGCAGATGCTGAATTGGGGTTTTAAAATTTTCACCCTTCTTGTTTTGCAGGATGGAATGGGAGGAAGGCAGGCTGGCAGCCACAGCACATGACCTCACAACCACAGCTCCCAGACCCCACTACTGCTTCCACCACTGGTCCTGAGCAGCATTATCTGCAGGTAATAATTTTACAGTTCCTGAACTTCTTGAAGGGGTTAACAGCTAAACTCTTTCCTGAAATGCGCTGAGGTCTCTAAGTGAGTGGAACTAAAGATCTGCTAAGTAATATTATGTTGCTGTTAAGGCGGCAGGAGGGATAAACTATCCTGGCTCATTTATAAATATTTGCACTTACAAACAGGAGCAAGGGTAACTGAAGAAAAATGTGAAAGACTCATGTTGTTACTGTTGTTTTTTGAAGTTTGCTGTCCTGCAATGAAATACCTTTTAAATAATTCTATGGCAACCACAGCATAACAAACCCCACATGGCCTTCCGCTCAGTTACTTTGACCAGCACCAGAATGCAGGTTGGTCACGGAATCTCGATAGCTGCTTGTGTTTTAGCCAAAGCACAAGTCTGCAGGAGCTGGGTCCTGCTTCTTTCTTTGCCCAGTTTAAGAAAATAAAAATAAAATAAAATATGTTATACACCAGGCAATTACAGCAGGAGAGATACAGAAATAACCTGTTTTATTACTAAAAGGCAGCTCTGAGCATCCCAGTGCTAGGCCACGTAGTAATTAAAAATCATCTTGGAACCATGAAGCAAGCTGTGCCCTACACACTCCCATTTCAGACAAAACAATTATAGAAAACAGCTTAAAAGAGATACTAAAAGCAGCAGACACCCGGTTAATAACCATAGGGTACATTAGGCTCATTAGGGTACATTAGGAAATAAGAGGTTTGCCTGTTTATTTGCAATTTCTTTTGGCATAAAAAAATAACATAGTTCATGAGCCTTTCCAGAGCTGAACGTGCCGCTGGTGGAAGGCTGAGATGGGAGATCTGCAGAGGTTCATGACTGCCTGTATCAAATCCTGTGGAAAAACAAAAGGCAGAGTTCTTAAGGATCATCTTCTCAGAACCAGGACTGGGAGTCGTGAACCCTGCAGCATCCTCGTCCTTTACCAGCACCTTGTAGGTGGGTGAGATGGTGTGCAATGCCATGAATCTACACAGAACATTCTGGAAGGAGAGGGTACTAGGGCAGGAAAGCCCTCCTACACAGCAGGAGAATGAAGGTGTTGTGGCTCAGGTGGTGCAGAGCTGTCTTCTTGCTGCTCTCCACAGTCATGGGTGAGGTGGGTCTGGTTTTGCCACCCAAGGGGAATGCAACTGCTCTTGGAGATTAAAACAGGCAAAGGGTGAGTAGGACCTATGAACCACTACCAACTCTGAGGCAGAACTGTTCCTGGTACTATATTCCCAAGCACTTTATTAAATTTAATTTTAAATGCCTCTCTCTGTGATGTTCTCTGCTTCCTCCAGGACTTTTGGTTCATTAGGTCCATTAGTGCAATTAGGGATTCGGCACAGCAGACCACTTGAAAAACATCAGTCCAAAGGGGATCTCACTGACAGCTGATACGGCTTTTCTCTTACTCCACCAGAAAAGCTGCAGGAAAAACAATAAGAATGTCCGAGTGTATCCTTTCCTGGAGAAACTTCCTTTTGCCATGAAAAAGCAAGGGTGTTCATGTGGTGCTGCAGTCTGATGACAAAGCAGAGCTTACAAGGCTCTGTGCTACAGCTGGGCTGTGTGGCAGAGCATCCTGGTGCCCAACCACTGCTGTGTCTCCCAGCCCTCACATCTGGGGAGTCCATCCACACAGGAGGAGCCAGGATGGTCTCTTATCTGGAAGCAGAACACAAAAAGCTGGAGGAGCTTCTGATCACATAAAGGGGGTCATACATGGCCTTGTATTCCCTAAAATGTGCTTGTGGGTCAACACACACTGCTGTCTGCTGGAGATGGTGGATGTCTATCATGAGCTGCATCCTACCATGGCTGCTCTTGGAGAGCAGGGGGCCTGGGAGTGAATCAGGACTCAAGTTTCAGCCTCCCTTAAGCATCACTTTTCTTCTCTCACACCTGGAATGGAGCTGGTTAGGGTGTGGGGCAGCTCTGGCACCATTTCAACGAAGCTGTAAGCCAGAACTGAGTTATTTCTTGCTGTGTGCATTTGGAAGAGGCCCATTCTCCATGTTGTCCTGCTAGTAATCTGCTGAATCAGAGGACAGTCAGTGCAATGAGAGGAAAATCACTTGTCAGGGAAAGAGTGATGGCATATGCTAAAGCTGTTATGAGAATTTTGCCTGGCTTTATTTTCTGTTTGATAATGTGGGAGATGATCAAGATCCACTTTTAGATTTCAGTACAGAATAATATAAGACAGCAACTCTTGATGTCAGTGGGAAATGAGCCTATTTATGCTAGACAGAATTTGGGCATGGCAGACCAGAACAGCCATATGTTGCAGAGTATTATGCCATGCTCCCATGTACTTTTCTAGTTAGTTCCTTACAATTCAATATGCTCAAAGTAGAAGCAGGCTGTTCTGTGTTTTGGGAACTAGTGCAAGCAGCAAATCCTGTTAGGAGAATAAAGCTGCCTAGCCCATGGATTGCTTGTTGCATGCTCAGCACCATCAATCACTGCTCTGCCACGGCAGCTGAGGAAGTTATGAGGGTGCCAGAAGCATTTTGGCAAAGAGCGATGCCATCAGGGCCCATGGCCACCATTCTGAGTGCTGCACTCACAGCCCCTGGTGACCACCTGGCCCCTGCTGTGGATGAATGTTGTAGTGGGAGATGTGGCTGAAGGGAATGTACAGCTCCACTGAGCCACTGCATTTTACAGCTTGGTGTGTTAATTTAGAGCTTGGCAGGTTTCCTCTTGTGTTAATATGCAGGGCAGTCAACTAGGGCAGCTGTTTGGCTTCCAGGAAGGGCAGGACATTCCCCTGTGTCTGGAATGGCTCCAAGGGCCACAGCTACATCCAGCTGCTGTTTCAGCCTGCAGTGTGCACAGGGCATGTACCTTTCAAAAGGCTCTACTGGCTCTTCCATTAGTTGAACACTTAGGAATCTTCCAGAGCTTTGAGTATTTTTCTCATGCAAACTTTATTAAATTGCACAAATTCTTCCTGAGACCATTTGTCCCATCACACCCATAGTCTATTCAACCTAGTGTCAGTCACCATATTCCAGCTTATGAGCCTGGCCAAACAACTCCCCCTTGCACTCTGTATGCACAGTGTTCCGTGGACTGTCCTGCCCTGCCAAAGGCTGTGAACAATTCAGAGCTGAAGAGAAACAGAAAAAGCACTTACTTTAAACAAACAGACAAACCAAAGAAAGAAAGAAGAATCAGGTCACGTTTCTACTGCAAAGGCCTGGGCTATAACTAAAGTGCAGGTATTGGAACTTGCTAGAACAATAAACACTCCTACAAAGACTTCTTTTATTAAACCTTTAAAAGGCTAAATTGTGCAATAACACACCCCCGGTCAATTAATAGGATATTTATTTTTCTATTTCATTTAGTTAAAAGCCTGCAGTGGACACTAATTCTTACAGCTGTGTGGATTGTCATCAGCTGTGTGCTGCCCAGGAGCCAAATATTACAGCCTTCTGACAACTTTTCAGATGGCTGCATCTCATGTTGCCATGGAAATGGACCTGAGCACTGAGAGCCAGGTAATGGGCTCTAAAATCATCACTCCATATATTGAAAAATTGCTGGGGGAACCTTATGTAGTAGTAGTAATACTAATAATGTCTCAGCTTGTGGAACATTGGTCTTCATTGGTTTTATTTTGTAGAAGTGTTACGTTCACGTTTGTATTTAAATTACCTGGTCATGTGTGACCCTTCCATTTGCATTGCACTGACTGACCACAGTGCTGCAGTAGCCAGATGCTGTTCAGACCCAGCAACAGGGAGAGCATCACTAAGAAAATGGAATTGAGAAGGGGGATTGTTTGTTTTAACTAACCAGGCATATGGACACAACTGACCTTTTCTTTTATCATGTCTGTCCTGTTGCACAACCATTTTCCATTAGTCCAGAAGTGTTTGCTTGATCCACTGCCATTACAATATATGATAAAGTTCAGTACTGTTTTGTCCCACATTGATGTCCTTTCACTTTGCTGTGTTCAGCAATCTTCAGCTTTGCCCTAGTTTCACGGTGTTCTTAATTGTACTGAAAATGTTTGCCTCTAGCATCATAGTAACATCTTGCTAATCAAACATTACTGGCAAGGAAAATTTTGCTATGCAGATAAACTTGACCATGAGAATTTAAACTGTAAAAAAAATTTAAAGCTTTTAGGGAAAAATTGTGCCTGTAGTCACAGGGTGAAATGCAGGGCTGCAAACAAAGAAAATAAGAGTTGGAATCCATCTTCTCAGCCTATGGTTTTGTGGAAAAATCTTACCTACACTTACCAAGAGTCCTGCAAAACAAAGTGTTTACATGCCAGTCTTAATCTTGAGATATTTTAATAGGTTGCTTTCAAGTTATTTAACTTCATTGAATTAGCAGAAGAGTAATGTTTTACTTTTATATTAGCTCTAGAGAAACAGCATTGTCCACCAGAAACTAGCACCTTTTTTTATTACTGTAGCATATCAAGATATGATGTTGAAATGATTTTAAATCTGAGTCCTGAGCATATCAATATGTTGTAGCAAATTGAGGTATACACGTTTAATTTCTGAAAAAATCTTTCTCCCTTGATCTGCAATCACCATACATTGAGATACTGTTGAAATTAAGAGTGCCTATGTACTCTCCACCCTAATTTGCAATCTTATGACATGCTCATTTTTGTTTACTGATCAGCTGATTTGTGGGTAGATTCATGCCATTTCAGGCTACTTGCTTTCAACATGTCCTTTGCCAATCCTCTGTCAAATTAAAGAGAAAATTCTGTAACCATTTCAATCCATTTCCCAAATCTGACTTGCCTCCTTATGGTGCCTAAAAGAGCTCCTCAGTAGTATTTCCTGTGTTCCTGCTGTCTCTGTTTAGAAAGATGCCTGAACTTGGTCCATTATAGTCAGAAGAGCTCTGTGGCAGAGATGGGGTTTGCACATTCAGAGGGGAGGCTGGTGATGAAGGAGGTTAACACTTCTGCAGTAAAAGTCATTAGGCATGCAGCCAAATTCAGATTTTATAATCTTCCTCTTGTGAGGATTCAGGGTTGTTTTAATTATATTGTTTCTTTCAAGTAGATTTTATAGGAAGAGGATTGCTCTGCTTTCCTTCAGTGACTACTTTTTTTCAGAGGCTCAGAGGTCAAGTAAAAGATCTCTGGTGCTCAATTAATTTCTGCATAACCTTCTCACACCCATTATTGTATGGGGTTCATATTTTAGAATTAGGATTGTGACAGGGAGAGCTGAGCTGGTGCAGGCTGTTACTTGCAGAAGAGGATCTCTGACCCACTCTGCAATCAGCACAGTCACTTCAACTACTGTTTACAGCCACTGCCAAACTAACACATGCTCGGGAGACACGGAGTGCCTGTCCACTGAGGAATGCACAGGGCAAGGGTGATCTCCAAATGAGATAGCCAGCACAGAGTTCTAGGAAGAGTGTTTCACAAAATTTGTCTGTCTTTCAGCATGATCTGAAAACTGCATCCCCTTTTCTTCACTTTAGCTCCCAGTATCAGTTTGGATGAAGTCAGGGGCACTGACTTCAAAGCAGCTAAGTCTTGGCATTTAGAGGAAATTCAATATGAAGAATAATGATGCAATATAAACACTTCTGTTATAAATGCATAATGTAAATAACACTCTTTCATAGCATTTATTTAAATCCTGAGGCACTGGTGGAAAATAGGTCTCCAAATAACCTAAATAGTTTGGCCCATTAAGCCCTCAGCCTTTACAAATATTGGTAGTGTTTCAAAGAATGCATTTTTAAGTGAGCAATAAAAAGCAACTAGGCATGTAATTGTTGTTTTAGAGATTTGGTCCAATTCCTACTGCAGTCAGTGGGAGTCTACAATCACTTGAATGGAGACTGAGTTGGGACCTTATGCATTTGAAGGCAGGGAGGGAAAAACCTGAACAAAATCAGAATTGGGAATTTCATAAGCCTAAATAAAAATGCAAAAAACATTTGAGATAGAAGAAATCCTTCTGTTGGGTAGAAAGCATCTACTAACCACAACTGAAGATTTCCCCCCTCTCCTCTATACAATGTCTCTCCTATCTCTTGACAGCCATATGACTAAATTATAGGATAGTAAACTTTACTGAACTTCTCAAAGAAGGTAACTCAGTTTTTGTCTGTCAGATGTCACACCACCTAATTATAATTAATTGTATTTCTGTATTTATCAAGTAGCACAAATGCTCTTTAGACAATGTATAAACCTGAAATGGGTAAACACTATAGAAGTTATATTTGATATATTTAGGATAGATGTGAATGCTATCAACACGGGCAGATGGAAAGCTTCCACATATCTTATGCTATTAGTTTCATTGAAAGTAAAACCTGTGTTTAGTTTTAATTGTGGAAATTGGAGGATATACTGTTCAGAACATTCACAGTTGCTTGTGAGAATCATGGATATCAATATCTACACTGCAGAGATCTGCAGTATAGATATTTTGTTTTCCCTTTGGCTGATGTACAAATATGTTATGACTATCAAGTTACACAACTCAAAACCTAGTTCCCAGCTTGAATCTTTAAACTTTTGTCAGGATTTTATCTGATGGGAAAAAATATTATGCTTGATACAATATTGTGCTCTCAGTCTAGGGAGAAATGCTATAAAGCTACGTGATATATTTTCCTAATAGTGAAATGGCTAGTAAGGAGACATGATGCAACGGACTTCAGTGACATGACAAAATAAATTTCCAAGGATTTATAGCAACCTAAGTATTACTTCTGGTGATTTATAAAGCTGCACACAGATATTCCTCCAGACACCCAGAGGAACCAAACAGAAAAGACAGCTGCACTGAGGTATTACTGTTTGTTTGACCTCGTTCTTCACAAGAACAGGGCCTTTAGATCAAATGTGTTTGCATCAAGGCCAACCCTGCCCTCCCTACAGCTACTTACCAACTGCAATTGGGCCTAGGAGAATTAACATTTTGACTATTGGACTTTAGAAAATGTATTTTACTTTTTCTACAGCAATGCAAATACACTCAATTTTCAAGGAAAAGTACTATCTACCACTATTCAAAAAAAACCCAACAAAACCGCAGTCAAGGACAGACTATGAGGTGTATGAGCAGATCACAGAATCCCAGTGAAACCCTGGAAAAGCAGGGCTTTGAATTTGCTGTTTGACCACTGGATGCCACTATTGTTCCACTGAAATGGAGTGTAGTGTTGTCATATTCTGAGTGGCTTACTATCCCAAAGAGGGGAGTTCAAATAGCACTGGTATGTGCAATTTTCTGTGGAAAATAAGCAGTTAGATTTGAAATTATTAATGCCTTTTACTGTGTTGAGAAATTTGATTTTTGTCCGGGCTCAGAGCCCCTTCACTGCAGGAATCATAGCACCAGTCTCTCCCTTTGAAGGCCCTGGCTGGCTACCTCCATGTTCGGACTAAAGAGAAGCAATTCCAAATCCACACTCTCATAATGCAGAATATTTAGGCATTATTCAGGAAAAGAGGAAGAGATGAAGCACCTAACATTGCCCTCTAAAAATTCAGAGACGTGAACTGGGGAGATGGTCATGGTACTGTGGTCCCCAGCTGGCAGAGGCTGCAGGGATGCTCAGAGCCTCTGTCCGTAATAAACTTGCATTGGATGTCAGAGAGACATTAAGATTAGAAGACAACAATGTTATAACATTGTGAAATTTTCTCTACAGGAGTGGGTCTGGGTTATCTTGCTTTTAAAATCTCTTTAATGTTTTTAACATTTTAAACTGTATAAATATGTATTTGAAGCCAGACCTGTTCTGCCTGTCTGCAGAATCACGGGACATGGATTGCTGTATTTCTCACCATCCTCAGGTTTGCGTGTGCAGCTTATCAAGATCTGTGACCTTTGGAAGCCCATAGGGAAACCCTGCAGCTCTCAGGACAAGGAGCAGGGCTGAGGTGTTCCCATGAATGCTCAGCTGCCTTTCCCCCTGAAAGGGCTTTCTTTTTACCCTTGAGAAAAACACAGGGTGTAGCACTACCCCCAAAGCCTCCACAGACTTGCATCCCACAACACTGGATCCATGTACTATCTCATGCTGATGTTTTCCATGATTAAATTCCCACTTGGAGCTGGCACCAAGCCCTGCTCTAGTAATAGAACGTGTGAGCAATGATGCTGCTTGTGAGTCCCTCTGCTCCCAGCTTTTCCTCAGCCATTTTCCCATGCAAGCTCTCCACACATCAACACCATCCATCCCTCACTCTCTGTGCCATGGAGCCATAGTGGAGATTTTTCTCGTTTCCAGGAGATAACCCTGTCAGGAAGGAATAGACATTCTCCTCTTAACTGCTCTACTTGATATTCCAGAGGCAGTCACCTCCAGCAAGAGGTGAAGAAAACAACTGCAGGTAGTAATGTCTTAAATCCTCTGCTCTAAAACTTTGCACTAAATCAGGGAATTATGTTACATGCCAGCACCTCACTGTACAACTAAAAAGAAGTTTTTTCCCTTTCCTCCCTTTCCTACAGAGAGTATAAGAAGGGAGTATAGGGTTCTTTTTCCTTATGAGATCCATATGCATTCCTTCTATTGGCAATTTCACACACACACACAAACACAATACTGGATGTTTGAAATTAAAATCAAGATTGCTTTATTCTCACTGAGGAATCCCTAACCTTATTTTTCAACTGCCTTTCAAAATCCAGCAAGTATACTTTAGTCACTAGGGAAAGGTAACTGTCAGCTATGTGGATATGGTGCCAGAAATAACAACACAATTTATGATTGAACCGAAAATAAATCACCATGATTTTTCCTTCTGCAGTTTTCAACAGTTCAAGTGATTTCAATATAACAACAAACCTTCCCCACCATGCTTCGTGATCACTTTTATTTGAAAAAATGCCCTTTTTATTCATCGTGGATTTCTTTTATGCTCCAATGCAGATATTTAAAAAGATTTCTTTGGTTTCATTTCAAAAGGGCACTATTTAAATTTTTGTAAATCCAATTGAACAACGCAGAATACCAGATTTCATTCAAAAGGAACCTGATATAATCATTATCATCATCATCATCATCTAAGTGTTCTAGAGCACATCACAGCCTGGACAATGACTACAGAAGTGCATAAGAGAGTTGTTACCATGCCCACAGCATACAAGATTAGATGTTGTTTCTGCAGATATTCAAAGAAATAACCTAAGCTTATGGAGTGGAATATTCAGGTGTTTCCTGGAATGCAACTTCTGATAACAATTTTACAAAAATTATTTAACTCAAGGACATTTACAATTATCCATTTGTTGGCCTCAATCTGTTTTTTTAAAGCAATTCACTTTATTTCTTCAAATAACAGAAAACTTTTCTTAAAATATTAACTTAGAGACTGGTAAGAACAAGTTACTCATCACTGTCTTTCCAGTTCTGGACAGAGTAATTGTAGCAGCTGTATTTATTGTGTTTAGACGGTGTGTGCTGGTGAATGAGCAGTTTCTTTATACAGGCTTCAGATCAAGAACTAAGGAGGAAACTCAAATTACCAAGACTTTCTTACTATCTTTAAACATTTAGATTTGAAAATATTCTCTTCAGTTTTGGTTTGGTCTTTGCATTTCTGCTTCAGACACAGCATGCAAGAGGCAGGCCAGCTTTCTGCAGAGACAGCACGTCTGGACAAAGATATCTGAGAGATACTGCTCACTTCCATACTGTTGTCCCTCAAATTTATTTTAAACCATAAGTATTTATTATATTTTTAAGATATTAACTTGAACATTGCATTTTTGCTAAATAGTTAAAGAGTTTCCTTTAAGAAATTTCATTTTTTTTTCCTAGTGCAGGTGATGGCACTTGTGCACGTGAAGTTTAAGTTGTACATAGGCACCTCATAAGATGTAGGATGTACATCCACACTCTCCAGACTGAAGAGTGATAGAGAATCACATACACAATTGTTTCCTAAATTTTTGCTGAGCTCATCCTGAAAGAAAAAAGAGAGGATTTTGATTTAAGTGTCTAACTCACCCTAGCTCAGACTATACTCTAGCGGAGTGACATGAAGCACCTCTCTTGGGAGAGGCATTTTTCAAAACTAGTTGCAGCTGAGAATGCTTAAAAACTGGAGTATCAGCTATGTTCTGTGTGGACAACTACAGTTTAATAGCTCTGCAAGCTAATCAGAGATCAGCTAAAGAGAGACAGGATTGAAATGCTTTTCTAATACTTTGTGTTGCTTTGTGGGCATCAGACTGAAAGGACAGTACTGTGGTGAAATACGATTTTAGAAATTTTATTTTCTTAAATATTTCACTCTATGGTTGATAGTAGCACTGGGTGAAAGCTTTTAATTCTTCTTTTTGCAGTCAATAAATTATGCTTCAGTAAATTTTCTCATGAAGATTTGTATTTGCATGCAGTGTCCTGGTAGCTCTGAGGCCTGTGCTGCTTCACAGGACTGAAAAACAATGGTAAACTCAGCTGAGTGCATCAGGGGCATATTTTTATTGAAATGAAATGTTCTAATGATCTAAAATCGGAACTAAGAAAATAAACTGCAGCCCTTGGTTATGGAATGGATTTCCCTAAAGATACACTTAATACTTTGGTGCCTCATTTTCCACATTTAAAATTAACACCACTCCTGTTCCCTTTTCTCTGATAAGTTTTCAGGGTTTGGTGTTGTCTGTTTATTTTGGGGTGCTGAACTATGACATAGATTTGCTTGTTTGCTGACAGTAAAAAAAATCTTGTTTTCATGACTGATGAGAGATCAGATAAACCACACACTGTTTCTGCAGACACCAAACTAACATACTTCATCCATTGCTTTCCCCTGAAATGCTATTTTGCTGCTTTTCACAAGTTGTGGGAGCTTCTCTTCATTTCCCTGGTGCTACCTTTGGCTCTTCCTCCTTTACAAACACACTACAACAATTGCAAACACTTTTGGGTGCCTTAGTATTTGATAATGGCATTTGCACTACTAATTCAGCAGCTGTTCTAATGAAGGAGAGCAGTTAGATGCACAAGTGACATTTAGTCCTGCCTATAGTGATATTTCACAAGTGTGAGATGCTGAACAAATTTTTGTGAAGCTTTTTCAGATGGAGATTGAAGCAGACATGCAAAATATTCTCCAACTGCACATATTCTCCAAAGATGATGTATGCGCAGTACAAGATAGGGTGGGAAGGAGAACAGCTGTTTCATGGCATGAGTTGCTATAGTTACTAACATCAAAATTTGTCATGAAATATCTGCATCACTGAAACTCTTCAACACAGTTAAACTAAATGGCATTGTTAGTGCTGGTCCTTACTTCATGGAAGAGATCCCTTAAACTACTAATAGTCTGAATGATTTCAGAAGGGAACCTGAGTTGCTGCAGGCATTGTAGCCATTTGATGTTTTATCTTCCTCCAAAGGTCTTCGGGGTAAATTCAGTGAAAGCTTACCTGGTGCCTCCCTCCCAAAATGGAAGAAAAAACTGAGTGCCTATGGTACCCATATCACGTGTGGAGATAGTTAAATGAGGGAAATATCTGCTCCCATCTCTAATCAGAAATAAGGTTGCAGAGAGAGAAATGTGTGATTGTAGCTCCCTGAAAGGGATTAGTATCTAATGCCTCATTGACACTAAAATTGGGGAGTCTTATTCCTCTCCCTGTTCTTTCTTTTCTCTCTCTTCTATCCTAGATTGTTTTGTACTTGCTCTAGCATATTTGGAACATGCTGTGAGCCAATTCACTTGCTGCTAGAATTCTAGCCCAACAAAAAATTAAAATAAATAGAATTCATGAGCTGAACTGACTCAGATGGAGGGTGCAATAAAAACCAGGGCCTGTGCAAAAGCATAACTATGCAATTTTGGGGAGGAGCAGTGAAATAGTGGCAGTCCATGTTTTAGTTGGCATCTTGTCACTCACCCTGAGGCAGTCTTGTTCAAAGGCTTTGGCTGTGGTTTCATTTCTGTGGAGTCAGCATCCCTTTTGTGTTGCATCCCCTTGGTTTCCTGAAGCTTAGTTTGCTTTCCATGGCTTTGGCTTGGCACAAAGGCTTACTCTGACAAGTAAGAACACCATCTCATCTGAGGATATTTTTGTGACTGTTGGTGTCCTTGGTCAAACACCCAGGGAAAGATAGGCATCTTTCTCTCTGCTTTTTTAACCTAACACGGATTAGTCTGAAATTTCACTGTCCAAGTGCAGGAGTAGAGGAAACTTTCAGCCAGAAGTTGAATGTCTTTTAAATACTGAGCCAAGTGACTCTCATGTAGTGGGACACTAGGGGAGAGGAGGGAATGGATCACACAAGTGGGCTTAGAAATGTAAAATCCCATAACCTGCTGCAGGTCTCAACATCTTTGGATGTCTCCAATGGTATCCAGAGACATCTATTAAGATCACTGCATGACTGGAGGTTCTAATGTGTGAGCTGGAACTGAGAGCAGACCTTAAAGCGCTTACTAGTGCAGAGCACAACCCACAG
Source organism: Illadopsis cleaveri (assembly GCA_013399915.1). Taxonomy (NCBI): domain Eukaryota; kingdom Metazoa; phylum Chordata; class Aves; order Passeriformes; family Timaliidae; genus Illadopsis; species Illadopsis cleaveri. Next base: position 1,401,905 of record VXBB01001418.1, read on the forward strand.
ACTGGCTTATGGGGTTATTTTTATGCATCTCCACAAAGAGACATGAAAGCCCCATGAGCTGGGCTTTGTCGAGGTGCAGTTCTTACACCAAGAGACAATAAAGGAGTCACAGGCTGCCACCGGCCTATTGCATAACCGGATCAGACATTTTAATGAGCTTCTGCTAGGCCAGGGTTCGTCAGCCCTGCTGATTTGTAATCAAGCAGGACACTGCTATAGAAACCACTCCAGCAAACAGCGCTTCTGAATGTACTTAAGAAGATGAGTTTGAATTGAAATGCAAACAAACTCTGGATCAGTCCCTCTTTCTGCATTGTAGCAGCCTGTTGTCTTATTGTTCGTGTTATGGTTTAATCCAGCTTGAATTTAAGTTTTGAGAGGTATTTTGTATATTTCACTTCATAAAGCAGTTTCCTCTGGTTCTTTAATATTTTTCCTGTTATAATTCTTATTCACAAATTTTAGCAAATAGTTACAAAGAAGAAATTATAAATACTTCTTCAAGATTTCTCTAATAATTTATTCTATAAAGTACATTTATAAAAGAAATTGAAATACAATTAATTTTTTGGCTAACAGTCTATATGACAGATCAGAACAGCTATGAAATAACACAAGTTATTTGGTTATTTTTAAACTGAATTATAAAGGAAAATAAAAGGAGACTGCAGATAATTCAATTGGTTAGACTCGAGCAAACCCAAGTAAAGAAGTAAAAAAACTCTTTAAGGAGTTACTCTTAAAATTTGAGTTATTGTCAAAGACCTGACATCCACTACAGGATATTTATGATATTACTCAAGAGAATACAGGAAATAGTTGATGTTATTCCTTACTGTATCCCTTAGGACCCCAAACTTCCAAAGACACCACCATTTCTCTATACCAAAATCCTCCTTATGTCACCCCATTATGAATCACTTTAGAAAGCTGTTTTACTTCTCACCACAGTTTACAAAGACTATGTTATACCAAATTGGTGCACTATCAGTGAAGGACTGTGTTGGACCACAGTTTTTCATAAGGTAAAATTTCCTGATGCTTTTGCCTGAATGCATCCCACAAAGACTTTTCCTTTCCTGGCCAGCCTTTTAAAAAACATAAACCAAACCCGATCCATGATGCACAGCAAAGTGCTTGGGGAGTTCTCCTTTGAATAGCATCAACTTCGGGAACAGCTGCTAAGATCAAATGGACAAAGGGAATTCGGCGCCACCCATGCCTGCATTATGTTTTAAATCTCCAGGAGCTTAATCCTTCCTGTGAACAAGGTCTGTTGTCCCACTTGCCATTACCACTAACATATTCTGTGTAAGTCTGCTTCCTCCTCGGAGTGCACCTGTGGCAAAGCTGCAGCATAAAGGTCCAAAGTCTCTGCATTAACCTGAGTGATAAAGTGAAAGTTTTCTTCTGTACTGCAAGGAATGATTTCCTACAATCAAAATAACACCATAAAGAAAATGAGTTATTTAAAAATTTTAGTGCTTTTGCAAAGGTAGCAAAAGCCAAAACAATAATCAGTATTTCTACAAGCTGACAGAATGTCCTTCTGACACAGCAAGAAATAGTTTACTTGCCCCATATTCTTTTTCAACTGCCTGGAGAGGTAGTTTTGATCTGCTCATAAATGAGAGAAATAGCTTTATTTCCAATATATATGGCAGGAGTATATTTTGGCCCTGGAAGTTAAAATTTTGTTGACTCCTGAAAGGCTGATTTTAACCTTACTCAGCATTTTTCCATTCTTAAGCTGACCTTTGAAAACCAGAAATGCTGAATGAAAGAGAATATGGAAGAGGAGCAAGCAGTGTTTGAGAGACGTGGTGAGGTTTATCACAGCTGTGTTTGTGGCAGGAAAACCTACAAGGCCCATTTTATTTTGCAGTTCCATCCCTTGTTGCACACAGAGCATCGTTCTGTCTACTTGGTGACCCTAACAGTGAAAATGCTAATATGCTACTTGTGTCCTATGTTACCACTTTCTTATACTCAGAAAATACTCAGAAAATAAGCAAAATTTACCAGCTTGGGTGGACAACTGAATTTAAGAAAGGGTATATAACTACAATCTATTAAAAATAAATATTTTATATCCTAACTGCTACTATTTCTCTGTGGTGGTGTCTTTCCAGTCACAATAGTCATTCTGTCTACGGCATTCTAAGCCTCTTTTCTGTCAGTAATTTTTCTTTTTTTTTTTTTAGTTTCTTGGTCTGGTCTATAACACCCTCGCCTTTGACGAAAAAATAGCAAGAATAATCATCAATCTCTTCCTGTCACCAAGAACCTGGAAATAAAGTCTCCCAATAAATTTACTATGTTAGAAAGCTGGCATTAGTTTATTAGCAGAGGGATGCAATGAGGATTTCTTCCCAATGCATGGGGATTGTTTCTCAAAGCCTTCACCAAGAGTAACCTTATAGGCCAGGTTATATCCGTGGAACTAATGCATATTCATCCCATTTCTACTACATATTCATTACATTTCCTGAATGCATATGCTAATTATTTCCATTAACTTATTTGAATATGAGGTCTTTCGAGCATTTGTGGTGGTTGTTTGTGAACTCCCCATGCCTCAAAATTTCCTTTTTATAGTCCTGGATTTTCTGATGAATCTCCTTTCCTTGAGCTCACTTTGTTTAATGCTTGTGATTATTTGCACTGACTCCTCCAACAAAGTACTCTCCTCAAAGCTAAATATAAAGAGAATATTGGACCTGTTCTGGTGACCTCATCCTAATTAAAAAAATACCACAACAGGTTAAGGTTGATAATACTGAAAATTATTTATTAACCCGGAAATACATTAGGATGAAAACTTTGACTTTTGAAAGGCAACACGTCACATATGTAATGGTGTGACATCGGAAAGTTTAATCGATGTTCTCTGGGCAATAAGGTATGGGCCCAGCTGGGTATCTTGGTGTTTCTTCATCATCACTCTCACCCACAGAGAAGGCTGTCAGGTCATCCACAGGGAAGCATTTTTGTGACATGGGACTGGGAGAAGAACCCATTGAGAGCAGCTGTGAAGGATTTGGGGAAAAGCTGGACATGAGCCAACCCAGAAAGCCAACACTGTCCTGGGCTGTATGCAAAGAACCATGGCCAACAGGTCGAGGGAGGGGATTCTCCCTCTCTGCTCCCGTGAGAGTCCACCCGGAGCACTGCACCCAGCTCCGGTGTCCTCAGGACAAAAAACGGTGTTGTCCTGGGAGAGCGCATCCGGAGGAGCGCACGAAGATGCTCAGAGAGTTGGAGCACCTCTGCACCTCAGGCTGAGAGAGCTGGGGCTGTGGAGCCTGGAGATGGCTCGGGGCAAACCTCATCACACCTTCCCGTTCCTGAAGAGAGCTTTTAAAAGAGAGAGAGGGTGACTTTTTACACAGAGAGCAATGGCACAGGGGACCCGGGTTGAAACTGACGGAAGGGCCGGGCCTGGGCCGCGGGCAGGTGGCGGAGGCGCGGCAGAGCCGCTGGGCCGCCCGCGGGCGCGGCAGGTGCCGTTAAAGGTCTCCCGGCAACCGCCCGGCCAATGGCGGCGGGGCGGGGCGGGGCGCGNTGACATGTGCTCCCTTCTCCCAGGCTCCGGCTGATCCGCGGGGACGAGGGAGAGCCGCGGCGGGGCTGGGCTTTGCCGGCGCTCCCCCGGCGCTGTGAGGCCCGGCGTTCGGTATCTCTGTGAAGCTACAAGCGGCAGATGCTCGGAGGTGAGAGCCGTAAAGCTTTCTACTGAGTCAGGGAATTTGTGACTGCTCGGGTTGAGCTGGCGGCTCACGTGATATGGGAGTACGGGTTTCGTAAGTGACTTGGGCATCTTTTTAAAACGCTGTTTAAAATTTTATTTGTTTGCAGCAAAGCTACTTTAAATTTGAAGATCAAATCGTAATGCGAGACTAGTTTGTAGTGTTCCTGCATCCCCAGATTACGTAGAATGCTCTGCTGCTTGCAGTGCTGAGTGAAATAGTTAAGCAGAGCTCCATAGGCTGCCAAGGTATGATAGGAATTTCAGGGCAATGACTTAAAATAAGAGGTATTCGAAGGAAAATGTGAAAGTATTAGGTAAATTTTAACAATGAATTTAGAAAGGAGACCTAGAGAAATGCTTTGATACAATGAATTGGGATTTCAGCTTATAGGTGTTTATGGGGGAAGGTGTCGTTTCTAGGGGTTGGTTTTTTTGGAAGGGGTGGGGGAGGATGGGGGCAGAAAGCTGGGATACTAATATCCGTTTTAATTTGGACCAGAAAGATCACAGGTGAGGGTAACACCAGGCTCATGGGGCTCAGTATCTTGGTTCTGAAGCTGGCAGCCGATGCTAAGGAAAAGATGTTAAGTGTAATTTGGTTGTACAGCGATGCTTTTATCGGTGCTTCCTCCCAAGATGCTGCAGTCTGGAACTGAAGGATTTCTGAGCAGAGGCTGCATCTGTCTTTTAAAATGTAGTAGATGCTGATGGATGTTTTTCGAAAAATTGGAGGCAGTTTATGTATTGAGTATTCACAGCACCTCATGGTGATGCAAGTCCACAGTTTGTCTTGTGTGAAAAAAAAAGCCCGTATTTCCCAGCTTTTGCACTGAATGTTTCACTGCATTCTCTATAAATGCTGTGTTAAAAGAAGCAAAGAATATTTGTGTTCTGTGCATTGGTCCTGTTTCTCCAGCTGTTTCCTCTTCTAGTTGAAAAGTCACAGCTTACTAGTTTCTTGTGTGAAAGCATTGCTTGACCTTTCTTATACCATATTTAGGTATAGTCTGTCTGTTTTACAGGGAGGTTGTACCTCTGTGAGATATTTAAGGTGGAGGAGCTTAGTATTCATCAGGAGACATTATGGTGGACTCTTCTGTCCTCTGCTCCAGGGTTCTGTTAACTGCTTGGGAGCTATTATGTCCAGAGGACTGATCACAGGGACTCGGGAGCTCTTCCTACATGATAATGCCTAACTAGTGGCTGTTGGTTTAAGTGCATAGCAGAGTTGTCTTTCATTGTGTTGGCTTGTGTTTATGAACAAGAAATTTCAGCTGCTGATTTTTATTATCCATTTCTTCAGTATGAAGACAACATTCTGCAGTTCATCATTCAACCTGTTTATTTTTGTGAATAATTCTGTATAGTACATACCACATGTTTATCACCTTTTTAAAATTTACTGAACAACAGATGCCTGCACAGACCCCTTTGAGACTCTAATTTTTTGTCTCTTTGTGACTTGCATACATTTTGCTCACCCTTCTAGGACTAGTTCCTACATTTTGCCCTTTCCCATTTATAATCTGTTGTTAATTAATTCCTTAATATCTTAATTGAAGGGCTTTTGGAGGGAACATTGTGAGAAGCTTTTTGAAAATCCAGTTATGCTGTCTTGCCCAGGTGTGTTGGATGATTCCTTCTTCCAGAGCACTGTAGCAGACTTTTTAGTGTTCCTTCCTTCCACAGAAGGTATGCTGGCATTTCACCAGTCCCATTTGTTTGGAGTTGTCAGGTCTTCCCTGTGACATGTTTTGATTAACAGAAACCTAGAATTTACAGGAGAACTATTCCTTGAATTTGCTGGCAATCTCTAGAGAAACTATGTAGTTATCTTTTTGCATTCCATGCCCGATTTAACTTTCAGCTCATATGCTACTGAAACATGTAAGTTTCCTATTTTCTGATCTCTGGCTCTGCCCAGTAAATATCTCACAACTTTAGGAACTAATAAGATAGCGGTTTGCTTTTCTTTTAAAAAGTTGTCTGCTTGCAGAGATAGACAGCTGTAAAGTTTGGCTAAAGCTGACCTCAGGAAGAAGAGGAGGACATGCAGAAGATGGTTTCTGGGGTTCTCTTCTTGTCTATGACATAGGGAGATTTGTCCTGCTCTGGTTACATATAGTAAGTGGTTTGTGAGTGCAAAGGGAGAAATGCAGTTTCAAAGATTAACAATAGAGTTATTGTGCAGTGATAGGAAAATGCTAATGTGAAATCCATTGTGTTAGTTCAAAATGGGGTAGCAGTTTGGGAGCCACATAAAACATTTCCATGTGTTTCAATTTTTTCAGTGATTGAATTAACAGTATTTCAGTCATCTGTGTGCATAGCATGTAGAGTTGAATCTTGAGGTAGTACATCAGATTATATTCCATGTAACCTGAATGTTTGAGGCAAAGACTATGACAGAATGGTCATGAAACACTGAATTTTATCAGATGTAAGAGTATATTTGTGTGTAATTATATGTGTTGACATTATTGAATATTTATTTTCTTAATACCCTTGGTAATTTTAATTTGTTTTCCTGTTTGTTTTTTTAAGTAAAATGGAGAGGAGAAATGTAGTTGGGATTTTTGAGTATGATGTATTCAGAATGAACAGAGACTTCATACCCACGGGCTGGGTGGTTTGACTTGATTTTTCTTGTTACTTTTGACAATACTAGGAAATTCAGCTGAAAATCTGATATTACTTAAAGTTTCTGTGGAATGTGGATAAGTTGAGGGCTTTCTTCACCCTCATTTTGAATCGTTAGATTAATGATTAAATTGCCACAATTTTGTAGGTGTGGGAAGAAAAATCTGGTCAGATTTAATTGCAAGAGCCATCATTAAAATGACAATATTAAATAAAGGTCACTAAAACTGTAATAGATTTTTAGAGGAAGGTATTCTTTTTACTGTACCATTAACTCTGGATATAATATATATATTAGTGCTAATGATAAACTGTTAGGAATTCTGTAGAGAGACAATAAATGTCAAAACTCTAGGGGGAAAATGCAGGGGCTTTTATGTCAATTACATGAACTAAAGCAAGTATATGTCATGACATTATCAGGGATGTATTTGTAAACCTACAATGTCATGTCTAGCGTGTACCCTAAGTTTACCTAGACTTTTGTGTCTTTTTGTCTATCCAGATAAAAGCCATCTGTGTGACCTCTGTGGATTACTAGACAAGTGTAAAAGCTTTAAGCAGCTCCATAGCTCCCTTTGGGTATTATTTGAGTAGAAAAGAATCACATTGGTCTCTAAGTAAATGCTGAGTACCCCCGCAATTTTACAAGTTGAAACACATGCATGTCACAAGTTGTAGTGTTTGAAATATACAGAGAAGAAATGTTAGACAATTTCTGATTGATTCTGACTCTTCAAACTTTCTTCTCAGACACTGCACCTGTCCAGAGGTGCCTTTCCCTATCCTCCCCACCTTGGTGTGGGGTATAAATTTTCTGGGTTAGCAGATACTGCATTTCCACTTGTGTCACACCCTGTCTGGGTTAGGGATGACCAGATGGTGCAATATGATCACAGCACTGTGACAAGTCTCTACTGATTGTTTGAGTGTGTTTTGCTAACCCAGTTACAACTGCTCCTTTCCAAGTTTAAACATGATATTTAGAAGTTTTAAGTGTGCTTTATGGTGTTAAGTTTATAATTCTACTTGCTGCTTCTGATTTTCACATTTTTATATGGCCTGAGCTCAGGCTTACTGAATAAGATTTGTGTCTTTCATCCTGGCACGTTTATTGTCAGTTCCTTTCCTGTTCCCCAAAACACAAACCAGTAATTTTATAAACAGCTTCTTTCCTCTCTTTGGGCCTATGAAATATACTAATTTTGAACTTTAATTATGTTCTTGGAAAAAAAGGTATTTATTAGTGAATTATTTAGAAGTTTCTGGAAATATTTCTGTACTTTTTTTTTGTCCAAAAATTCCCAAGGTGGCTTTCAAAGAAGTTCTGGTATGTTATTACCATGACAGTGCTTTTTTTTTTAAAAGTTCCTTGGGGTTTTTGTACTTCACTTGTTCTAACTGGCACTTAAATGCCTTGGTTTAGTTCTTACTTCCTTGGTGTTAATCAAACTCTCTGTGATTTTAGTGGGGTATGTGTTTGTGTCTTTTTGTTTGATACAAGTTTTCTTTTTTCAGTGAGATGGCTCAGCTCTTGTATTCACACTTTTGAAGCTGGGTCCCAGAGGTTAATTTTTGCATAATCTATCCATGTCTTGGCCTCTAGGAATCTCTTGCTTGGGAGAGGAAGTGCCACTTGGAGCAATTACCTCTAGAAGGCAGTGGGTGGTTACAGGTTTTTGGGGAAGGCACTGAACCTGGTAGGGAAGTCCCTGTGTACAGGGTGGTCTTGCTAAAGCATCTGCTCTGAATGAATCTGTGTGTGACTTGCAGGGTGCAAATTTAGAGAATCACTGCACCTGGGTTAGTCTTGCTTCCAGTCAGACCTTGTTTAGGGTGACAGATGCTGTGTCAGAATAGTATTGTCAGTGCAGAGAGACCTGGGGGTTGATAATACTGTATGTTCAGTGAGAGTGGGTGCAGTCTCTTAAAGAATAAAAGCCAGTTTGTTTTGGAAGTAGCAGCATATCTAAAATGAGATAAGTATTTTTGTGGACTTTCCAACAGTGCTTGATGGAATTGGTATATTGAGATTCTTAATAATCTTTCAAAAAACGTTATTAGGTTGCAGGGCTGTGATGTCAGTTATGAAAACATACTTGTACCTTAATTTGCTGCCTTTTTCTCTAATGTTTGTGAATTTATCTGTCTGATAGATCCATCAAAAGTGAAAGTAGCATATAAGAAGTGTGTCCTCGTAATACTTACTGACTTTGAATTCCATTTTAAAAGCACTATTGTCTAGTTAATTTGTGAACATCTTGCATTTATGGGGGGAAAAAAGAAAAATATGCATAAATCAAGTATAGAGAGAAAGCAGAACAAACCATTTCTTTAACAAGAACAGCAACTAGATCATTACATTGACTGTTTTCTTGCTGCCTTATGTGTACTTTCTAATCTGAAAGCTTTCGGGAGCTACTAAATTACAACACGTGAGGAATAACTGATTACCTTTTTTCTATGTACATTTATGAACCTGAAGAAATGTTCATCCGGCTGGATAATTATTTAGGGTTTTTGTTTTAGTGCTGAGCATTCTGTTGCATGACTGTGCACCAGTATGATCTCTTGGAAACTTGGTGTTTCTTTGGATGGACGCTATTTTGTGCTTTGACATTTGGTAAGCATTTTTACTGTCTCTGTTCTCAAGAGACCTTAGGGATAACAAAACACTTCCCCTCCCACCCCCTGGCCCTTCCCTTCTTTCCCTGCCCAAGTGATTTTTTTTTTTTCCACAGTGATAAAAATACAAGGTTTTGGTGTCAGAAACTTAGAAGTTGCTTAGCCAAAGTGTGTTTATTGGAACATTAGCAAGGGGTTAGAGGAGAACATCCCTGTGCTCCAAAATCTACTAAATCCATCTAAGACAGACTTTAGACTTTGTTCCGAAGTGTTGGTTGAAACAAAGGGGCCTTCTCTTCTGTCAGGTGGAAAGTTTGTTTCCCTGAAGTATCATTATTTCTGTAGCAGCTGATGGGTTGTGCTGTCCAAATCTTTGGCATCCAAACTGGATTTAAAGTTTCCAGCAGTGAGAGATAACTAATGCTATTATGTGCCTTCTTACTGTGTGGTGGAGGTGGGGTGAGGGGAGAATCACTTTGTTCTTTCTTTCGGGCGGGTGCCTTCCCTTTGGTTTCCAGAGGGGCAGTGCTGTACTGAGTGGCTGTGCCAACAAGGGTAAGGCTTCTCCTATTTGTTTCCTTCAACAATTTTGGAGTTTCTGCAAGGAAGCAAGCAACTTGCTAAGGAAAGGCAATATTGCCAAATGTAGGAGTTAATTTAAATGGTTAAATATTTATCAGAAGTTCCTTTGCCCTCCGCCAATATCGTCTCTAGAGCCTTTGTAATACATCTCTTTAAGTAATAATCCCATTTAGACAGACATATGTTAAAACTTCATATAAGTTTACAGCAATAATATTGCTTCCTGTTTATATATGGCAGGAAAAAAATATGTGGCTTGCTCTGTTTTCTCTGATGTACTTCAACAGAAGAAACTAGTTACCTACAGTATGAGTCTTTATTTTCATGTGTGCATGGCATTTTGGTTTTGGTTAATGTTTTCCAAGACAGTGAAGGCTAAATATAGATAGATGCATCATTTTTACAGTATACTATTTGCTGTGCTTACTGTGTTCCAAATTTAGTGTAAAGAATTAGTAAGTTTCACGTGGTTAAAGTTCAGTAGTCACTCTCCTGTGCCTTCTCTAACCTTCTAGCTGTATTAGCTGCTTTTGCTAATCTAAAATGCTCTTGCTATTTTAGGAGATGCCTACGTAACACACATTGCCAGCAATTGTACTAAATACTTTGCTGCTGAACCAGTTGCTCAGGTACCCAGCCTGTCTCTGTTGCTATGGGAGATTGGAAGACTATTACTGTGCCGGTGCTGTCATCAGGTAAACTGGGAATATTTTGAATTTGGTTGATTTGCTGATTTTACCAGCAATATTATAGCAGCTAAAGAGAGAGACTGGAGTTTTGTGCGTGACATATTTGAGTAGATAAACAGCATGGTAAATAATATAAACAGTGCTTTGTCTTGGATTGAGTCCTTACAGAAATGCTAATGTAAAATACTGTACTTGCACATGTATGGAAAGGTTAAGAACTTGCAGTCACATTTTATTTTTTATAGTCACGCGTATCAATGTATCTTGTATTTTCAGAGATTTCTTGATTTGTTATATATTCTTTTGCTTCATAAATTGGATACAAATTTGTTAAAGGAGCAAACATTTTCTTGCCTATTACTGCCTAGTGGAAGAGTAGATTACAGCATACTCTTAAGTATAATAATACCATACATTCTATAGAAATTTTACTGAATGCACATATCTTGCACCTGTGTTGTATTAAGTCAATAAAGAAGTGTGCTCAATTTTTTGTCGGTGGATGGATAAAATTTGAAAGGTCCAACACTTTGAAGTGTTATTGAGTCTAAATCTTCAGTGTAAGTTTCTTTTTTATACATATTGTGAATTAGTTAATGTCATTCTAGATCAAATTCTGAGGTTTAGAATCTAAATTTCTGTAAATAATAACATGAGTACATAAGGGTTTGATTTGATATGATGTGTTAAAATAATAGCTGATTTCTTCTCAATGTTTAACTTTTAGATAGCAAAAATATACTTCCACATACCTCAGAAAGAAAGAGATCTCCTACAAGCATGAACTCACAAGTGCTACGCTTGTCACTGCCTTCATCCAAAAACATGCACAGCTTTTTCAGTGCCTTCTGCACAGAAGATAATATTGAACAGAGTATATCCTATATTGATAGGGTAAGTCAGAACTTTCTGTTTATTGGAGATTGTCACCTGCACATAATCAATTGTGGTAAAAAAGATTGACTGGATTAAGAAGACTTCTTCCTCAGAAGCTGAAGTTGGTGGGAAGTAAGATTCAGGTTTTCCCCCTTCATACAGGATTTCACCTGATGCTGTTTCTGTTGTTTGGAGAATGGTGGGAGATTGATCCAATTATTGATCTCATTTTCCTCCCCTCCTCCCTTTTCTTTTACCAGGAATTAACAACATTGGGATTTCCTTCTATTTATGCGGAGTCCAAAGGAAAAGAATTAAATTTAATAGCTATCATAAATTGTATGAATGAATTGCTTGCACTGCAGCACAAGAACCTTCGAGCTCAGGAAGAAGTAGAAATGCAGCACCTGAAACTGGGAAGTGATATGGATCACTTACAGAACTGCTATGCTAAGTTAAAGGTAGAAAACAAGATCATTCCACTAGAATTATGCAGCTCTCTATGTTTTTAAGAGCAAGTCCTTTTTTTTTTTTTTTTTCTACCCAGTACTAATTTGCAGTTGTGTTTTGAGGTTTTTGGAAGTATTTTCCCAAATGAAAATGCCTGAAAGTTAATGAAATATGAGTTAATAAGAGAACTTCTAATTACTTAGAATTTTAGCCTCCTTAATCTAGGAAGGGGGAAGACTGTTTGAATTGGGAGTGTTAGTGTACGCTTTTGGTAAAAATATTAAACATTTCAGTTCCCATCATTTACTATTGCTTAAAAGGGTATACCCAGCTCTGAAAGATAAATTCCCAATGTAATTGTAACAAATAAAAGGACAGATAACTCTTCTAGTGCAGGTTTTTTATTAGTCTTTTTCCATATCATTAGCTTTTTCCATGTGTTTTTTTTTTTTTTTGTTGGATTCTTTGAACATCCAAATAAAAAGTCTCTTTGTAAGAATTGCTCAGAAGCTGTTTTCAAACCAGAAGTTACTAAGCTTCATTTTATCACAGGATAAACACATGCTCAAGGCCAGTCCCTGTGGAGTAGCTGATATATTGGAAGTTCCTGGGTGCACTTGTATGTGCAGTCATATTAGAAAAGACTTGACTTTCTCTTGATTCTGTCAAGAAAATAAAATAGAAAAAAAGAGAAAATAATTCAGCGCATGATTCAGTGCTTTTTTAGGTTTGCTTTTCACTTGGGCTGGTCGGCACTATCTCCTTGAGAAATACTCCTGTAGTTTCTCAAAATCATAGTAGCTCTTTTGCTGAGATTGGTCATTCATGAAGGATTTTGATGACATTAAAAGTAATCTGTAACTGCACTGATTTTTATACAAACACTATGAAATGTTAAGTTTTAGAACACTCCAGTTGCTTTCCCTAGATGAATAGCTTTAAGGGGGAGAAGGAAATCTACTTAGTACTACATGAATCCCAGGGCATTTAATTTGGCTGTCAGCTTGTGAGGTTTCTCATGTAGATTCTTTCAGATACCATACAGTAATCCTCTTGACTTCCAGTATTGTATTACCTGTATTTCACTGTGGTTTGTTCAGAAGTTCTTGTTGCTTAAATATATTTATACATTTGTACCTCACTACGCATATGAAAGAAAAGCTTGTTTATAGTATTTGGCTGTCATTTAAGCTGCCAATTTCAGGTCTGAGTCTTATTTGTGGACAAAACTTTCAAAAATGCTGGTTTTGCATTGTCTGTTATGAGATCATCTGTCTAGCCTTCTCTGTATATGTGAAATGTTCCATTTGCATTGTTATGGTCACAGTCTGTATATCTGTGTTAATTTTACCCTTGATTATCCAACAGAAATGCTCCAGTAAAACTGTAGCTCCAAATTCATACAGGTTGCTTAGTATCCACCTCACTCTCACAGTACAGACATACTTACAGAATTCTTACTTAATTAAAAAGTCCTAACTGTAAAAGATAATATCTGTTAAATATCAAGCCATATCTCAAGTGAGGTGGTTTGGCAGTTTGGTTAACATGGCTTGTTTGTTTTGCTTGGTTGGGTTTTTTTTTAAATCTTATGCTTTTAATTCTTATTGATACTGAACTTATCAACACTTTTTCTAGGAACAGTTGGAATTATCTAAAAGGGAAATAGTTGGGCTTCAGGAAAGAGACAGACAACTGCAAAGCAAGAACAGAAATTTGCACCAGTTACTTAAAAATGAAAAGGATGAAGTGAGTTGTTTTGTACATTAACACAAGTCATTACATAGATATTGAAGAATTTTTTTTTTTTTTTCACGGAGTCCTGTACTTGCTCATTTTGAATGTAGTTTTTTGTTGGTAGATGTTGTCTTTCAAAGTGAGTGGCATGTTGCATATGGATAAATAGGTTCTATAAGGGATAGGTTGAAGTTACACCAATACAATAACAATAGTAGAGAGTACTGCGGAAATGCAGGTGTGCAGTTTTCTGAGGTTTTGTGTACAGCTTTATCTTAAAATGTTCTGATATATCAAAAAGTAGGAGGGGCAACAGGATTGAGTCACTTACTCAAACATTTGTGTATAGAGACTTTTGGGGTTTTCTTATTCTATTATAGAGGGGAGCGAAAGACCAATAAGAAGGGAGGTGGGGGGGAAACCCAGCTCAAAACCACAATCTCATTAAACTTAAATATCTTAAAACAATCAAGATCAGAAAACACTTTGACATCCATGACACTCCTTAGTTTGGGATTTGTTTCCTGTGTGCTCCTTTCCTAACATTGTACTTCACATGGCTCCTATGTTTTTGTGAATGTGGCAGCTCTAAATTTCTGTGAGTGTTATGTGTTCATGAGCATTTTCATACAGGTGGGAATCACAGTACTGACTGTACATAGTGAACTTCCTAAAGTTCCAACTTAAGGTATTGAATGTGCTGTATGTTTGTAAGGTTAAATCAGAAAACTTTAAAAACCTCAAACAGTACAACTCTGGGAATTGATAGTAGGTGTCAAAAATTTGCTTTGATATTTTAGTGTTCTTTTAGACCAAATGGAATAGTTTATCTTTCAATGTCTTGCTGCCCCAAGGAAGAGGAGTTTGTTTTAGTGTAAGCCTAACAAGCATGCCTTAGAATTGGAGTAAACCTAGATCCTGAACATGAATTACTGAAAGTAAAGATCTATCTTTCTCTGCTCCCTTCAGTAAAGGCATTAAAGGTGATGTGACTTATCAGAACATGAACTTAGTTGTACTTCAGAGGAATTATAGTATTATAATCTGCTTCTTATGAGGTGGGTTTAAAAAAAAAAGAAACTACCTCTCCTGAGATAAGTCTGAGAACAGAATCCATGGGGTGGGAGACGTCTTCTGATTCCTTTTGTCACTTCCTTTTACCAGAAGTACAGTTTAATAGAAGTTTTGTTTTGCTTCATGCATTTTGGTTTTCTGAAGAAATTTATACTGTACTGTTTGCACTGTAGTAGAAGAAACAGCCTTTTGTGGCTTTCCTTTTAGGTTCAGAAGTTACAGAACATAATTTCAAGTAGAGCTACACAATACAATCATGATATGAAGAGGAAAGAGAGAGAATATAACAAATTAAAGGAACGCTTACATCAGTTAGTCATGAATAAAAAAGACAAAAAGTTAGGTAAGTAGCTCTTTGAATTTTACCACAGCAAAATTAGCATATTCTGTATGTTAACCAGAGCCAATTTTAAGCATTTTTATTATTAAAGGCAATGCAGCCCTCTTGCAGATTTTATTTGGATGTTAGAATGTTAGAGAAAAGCTGCGATATTTCATGTTTTCTGACTGCATAAGAATTTCCTACGTTGTGTTGCATAAGATTACTTACCAAGCATAAAGCAAATACTGTTCTTTAACAAATTAGGTGGGGTTGGTTTTTTGTGGGTGGGTTTTTTTTTCCTTACTAAGGAAAATTTATTCCTGGGGTTCCATAGGAATCAATGCCTATGCTGGAGCCATCTCTCCTCTATTTTCTTGCTGCTGTTGTTATCACAAGATTTTGGATAATGTCACAAACACTGTATTGTTCCAAGCAGTTGCCATCAGGAAGGAACACTGTGTGAGCTTTTTACTCTGGAGGTACTACACTCTGCTTGTGGTTAACACAAGTAATGAGAGGCTTGAGAGGAAGGAACACAAGGCAGATGTACCATCCTGTACTATGTGAAATGAGGACAAACCAGATCTCCTTTATCACGAGTGCCTTTATGTTGTACTGCCCAAAAATTGTGTTCAAGACATTCATCAGTGCTATTTACCATAAATGTTTTTCTGTGAAAAATGGTTGAAAATGGGTATTGCTGTTAGATAATATTTTAAAAAGTACCTTTGGTTCATATATCTGGCCTTAAAGTATTTATATAATAGATCTCCAGTGGAAGTCCTGCTCTTGTCCACCCGCCACTGCCAAACTCAGCTGTTTGCCAGCTGTAGTGCGTGTTTTAGTAAGCTCATTTAGTTCACTAAACCAGAAGACTATTCATGTTGTTGCCAAGATGGTTCTATACTGACTTAGTTTTCTGAAAGTCCTTGTGGTTAAGCCAAACCAGGCTAGGATGCAGTAGGAGGAACACCTATTTTAGTTGCAGAAAATCTTTAGGTATCAGTTTAGTAAGCTCTAGAAACTGCACTCTGAGGTCAGCAAAACTTAAACATCCTTGACTTCAGGTGGCTAATACTAGTTCAAGTATCAGTGAAATGAAAATAGCAGGGTTTTAAAACTAGTTATTGTTTGCTTGATAGCTAACTAGCTTGGACCACTAATCTGTAGCCATATATTGGTTTTGGGTTTTTGTTGGTTTTGTTGGCATTTTTTCATTTTTATTTTATTTTTATACAAATGTGGAGAGAGAGGTTTTTGTTTTGAGGAATGCCTTATGAAACGCTAATAAATTCCTTACCCTAAATGTGAAATAAAACTGGCATTATTGCCAGAATGAGCATAGAGTGGATACACTGATATAAAGGTTGAAATAGGGATGAAGGTATCATTAAGAAATGCATAAAAAAGATAAGACTGGATGAGAAGACATCCTTCTGAGTTTCCAACTCAAAAACTTATCTTTTTTTCTTTGACTCTGTTATTTTTGCTTTAAGCAGGGCCATGTGGTTTCATTTTTCAAGATTGAGGGGGATATTTGAGTCATGTGGTCTTTTTATAATAACTACATATAAATGCAATTTCATCTAAATCTTTATCTATTTGTATATTGTTTCACACTTTGAAATATCCTTTTCATTTGTAGCTATGGAAGTTCTAAATTATGTTGGTAGAGCTGATGGGAAGAGAGGTTCATGGAGGACTGATAAGACAGAAGCCAGGTAGTTGTCTTAGAACAACATTAATTGAAGCATGTATTAGGGCTGTTATGTTGTTACTGTAAGATTATTTCTTCTAGAAATGAAGAAGAAATGTACAAAGTTCTGTTAAGTGATTATGAACAACGCCAAAAACAGCTTTTGCTGGAAAATGCTGAGCTAAAGAAAGTTCTTCAGCAAATGAAGAAAGATATTATTTCACTTCTTCCACCACAGAAACAAAAACCTAAAGAAAGATCTGAGGATGGGCTGGTAAGTATTCTTCAGTTAAAATTAAATCTCCATTGTAGTTTGTGGTATAGTGCTGGAGTAATTTGGTAGTTATTTTAAAAAAAGTAAACTTTTTCTGAGAGTTGCAGTGGATGGCACATCATGTGCTTTGTGTGAAATCTATCCATATTCTGCTCTCTGTGAACAATACATGGTGTATTCTTTCCAGTAAGTCAATGAAAGACTTGAAAATATTCTTTGAATGAATTTAAATGCAGTAGGTATTGGTATGTAATTCTATATTGCAATGCAAAATACTGCATTTTGTGTGCCTGAGGGTTTTTGTTTGTTTTTTTCCAGATTTTAAGTATTTCTTTACAGGATGTTTTTATTGAACAGTTTACTCTCATGGCTGTGTAGAAGGGTAGTAGATTCTCTGTCACCTTCTTTATAAGGTGTGAGTAGTCTTCTGAACTTGACTGGATGACTTGCCCCCATAGTGGGGCAGGTACTTCTTAAGTCTGACAGCAGAACTCAACAGTCTGAACCTGTCTAGGCTGAAGATGTGAGAGTGACTGAGTCTTGCTAGCTGACCCACAGTCTCTGTGGTGGGGTTCTTGGGGACTGCCTGGTCGCTTGCCTCCTCAGCATTATGCTGTCAGGGAACTGAGCTCCCTGAGAGTCAGATTTCCTTGGATGGAAAAATCATTCCTTTATGTAAGAGTTATCCTTCTCTTCAGTAAATTGAATCTGTGCACATATTTATATAAACAAATACAAGTATTTGGAGGGGTGAATGGTTTGCAGCTTCCTATTTCTGCTCCTACAGGTGCTATCAGATCAGGAGGAAGATATTGGAGAATTAAATAAAGAGAATATGTGGGAATTATCTTGTGAAACTGTGCGAGAACAGCTTACCAACAGCATTAGGAAACAGTGGCGAATGTTGAAAAATCACGTTGAAAAGCTGGATAACCAAGGTTGGTGATTAACTGCATTATGTGTACATACAAAATACATTTTAGGAAAAGTAATGCAGATGTGGCACTTCGAAATAATTGGATGCAAAATATGTAATTGCCTCTCAAGAGCCTTTTCGTGCCACATCCTCTGAGACCTCTTGTGGTATTCTAAAACAAACTGACTGATGGTATGGTGCTGGACTCTCCTCATTTCCAGCTGTTAAACAGCATTAAGACAGCTAAAAATATATAAAATTCTTTCCTAGTATTATTTTCCCATGCAAGTAAATGCAGCTACTACCACAGGGATGTTTGCTGTCAAGAGTAAGATTGAGAAGGTCATGCGTGCAATTGCAAATAAGAGCAGATGGCCTTTGAGAGTACATTTGCACTCTAGAAAGGATTTCAAGAATGCTTGTAGTACTTTATTCAGTGTAACTAACTGAAAAATAAGTATCAGGAAAAAATGTTACAATTATTTGCTCTTTTTTTGGAGTAATCTTCTAGGTTTTTTAGTTTATAGGGATGACCACAGTATATGGTCTTTATGGCCTTTAAGATTCTACTGATGATCAAGTACTGGCTTTAGGGGATCAAAACTTGGCTTATTACAATCATTGTGATTTAGCTATGCATTAAATTAAATAAAGCAGAATGTAATTGCACAAAATACAACCATTTCTGTAATTCATTCCCTTACTGGAATAAAAACATGCATCCAATGTTTGTTAGCTCCATTTCTCCTTCACAGGACTTGAAGGAAAAGGCTTTCTTTTTATATCTGTGTTAGATATAGTTACTGTCATATTTTTATGAACACATAAGCCTTTGAAAGATGGGCTCAGAAGAATGGGCTAACAGCATCTCAGTGGAAAAAAAAAATCTTTAGTTGTCTTGAGTTGTCTTTTAAATGACTGCTGAAACAAGCAAGGATTTTGTGTAACTCTCATTGCAGTGTAGATGGTTGGTTTTCTCTTTTTTTTTTCTGAACTGGATTTGATGGATAATTACATGTGTAGCACCAATTTTGGATCTTTTGTCTCTGACAGAAATGCTTTTGAGTACACTGTGTATCTGTCTTTCAGGCTGAAACAAATAGTCTAAAACCTTTTGGTCTTCCAAGGAGTCTCTGATATGAGGTATTGGGGTTTTAAACCTGTTTTAAAGGTGCTTTTTTTCCCCCTTAGTGTCACGTGGACATTCAGGAGCTTTCAATGAAAAAGATGTAATTTCAAGAGAAGACCATGAGCTAGAAACTGAAAAGCTAGAGTTAGAGATTCAGCAGTGTAAAGAAATGATTAAAACTCAGCAACAGCTCTTACAGGTAATAGACTTTATTTTTTCTTATTTTTCTCGATTGAATCCAACTGTATTTTGTATAACGTTCCACTCTTTCTTGCATTTGAGCCTTTTTCCATTCCTTCATTCTGCTTTTAAAATAAAACAACTTAGTGAGTTGTCCAACTGTGCTAGTGGCTTAGTTAATAATTTAAGGACTTTTGACTCCTGGTAGGAATAATTTGGGGGGGCTAAACAAAGGTGAGGCTGCCTGAACAGGGACACTTTGATTGCTCTCTGAAATCTGCCCCCACTATCCACCAACTTGATATCTACTGCATTGTTTCCATGTTAAAGCATTTTTCTGATAAAACTGAACCTGTGGAAATACTGCACCTCTTAGGTCACTCCCAATTTAACATTTGACTTTTGTTGCTTTATCTACAGCAACAGCTTACATGTGATGATGACACCACTCTGTTACTACAAGACTGCTATTTGTTGGAAGAAAGAGAGCGTCTTCAGGAAGAATGGAGACTGTTTCGAGAACAAAAAAAGAATTTTGAGAAGGAACGAAAAAGTTTTACAGAAGCTGCTATCAGATTAGGACTTGAGGTATTAGGACAGGGAGCTCTTATGGAAGATGAGTTACAAGTCTGTGTTTCATACGTGCTAAAGTGCAGCCATCCAGCAATATCTATTTCTGATGTCTGTAGAGAAAGATCATTGCCATACTGTATAAAACATCTCTGGTTGTTCTGGAAGATCATTCTCTTGGCACTTCAAAAAGCCAAGGTTTTTGTATGTATCGGAAAATACAATTTCTGCAACTGGAACCAAACCGTCTTTGTTTCAGCTTTTGAAATATCTTAAGTGTTTCCAAAATTTATTAACTAAATCCCTTAGATACTGCTAAAATTTGGTTTCCTACAAAAGTAAGGCCTATGCAAATTTCAGTCAAATTTGGCATCAGGGTTTAATCTTTTTGAATCTCTCTTTGAAAGGTACTTGATTTCTAAACTTTGGTGAAAATTAATGACTTTTGCAAAAACACCAAGAAATTGCTATGTTTCCCTTAGTAGGGTCATTTTCTGTTCTGATTGTATAGTTAAGCTGGTCAGTAAGCACAGAAACAGTCAGGGTAGATGTGTCTGTCAATGAGCTCTAGCACATGTCCTTTTGGTCTAGCCCATAGTTAGCACCAAAAATGTGGAGGGGCTTACAAGTTTGGCAGGGAAGGGTCATGATGATGTGATTGTGAGACTGGGATGGTACAGATATGACAAGAAAAAAGCCACTGAAGGAAAAAAGAAATGGACTTCATTGCTTATAGAACAGCTTGCTTTGATGTGCAGAGCAGAAAGTTGGAGTGGGATGTGATTAAAATTTATAAAGCTGTGAATTCAGTTTAAGCAGACAAAAGCACTACGGTTGTTCACCAAATCCCTCAAGACTTAGACTAGAGGGAACTCTTAATTTTGACATTGAGTCAAAAATGTACCCAAAAAGGTACCTTATTTTTTTTATAGGTAGGTGGTTGACTTCTGGATTTTTTTCAAAGGAGATTGTAGAGGCAATGCGTACCATCAAGTTCAGAAGCAGTTGTCTGAGCTTATGGGCAGCACATTCACAAATAATAAAAATGGAGCACAAGGGGTGCCTTTCAGTATCTATAATCAAATGGCTTTTGGGATTGGGAACCTGTGAGGGAATGCACTGCAGAAAGTGGCCGTGCTCATAAATAGCATCTCTTGTGGCCACTGTTGGAGACTGAATATGGAACTAACTGGCCAACCTGTCTGACCCAGAATAGCTACTGGGATAGCAGTAGTTCACATGGTAACAAATACTATCTATGACTAATTTAATTTTATTTGCATTTTAGTGAGTTGGTTAATTTCCTGTTGCGCATTGAATTCAGCTTTAGAAGTCGTGACTGATAATAAACAATAATTGTTTGTCTGGAAATGTTTAGGAGGACATTGCAGCATAAATGTAACTGCTCATGCTTCAGCTTGTCAGAATGCTGAAATATGAAATGAGAAGCAATGCTGTAAGCTCTGTAGGTGTTTGTGAAAGTTTGCGTTGGAGTTCAGCTTCCTCTGTTTTTCTACTGACATAGGAGCATCCTGTTTCACTGATGGTTTTTGGAGATGAAATAGCTTGTTGCTTGATTCCAGAACCATTGGATCTCTTGGTGGTTGTCTGTTAGGCATTATTTTCTTTTTCTGTCCTCAGAGGGGCTGGAAAGGGAAACAACCCTTTTTTTTTTTTGGCCCTAGTTTTAGACAGAAGCAGTTAGTGGTATTTTCAATGTAATTTTTCCCTGTTTAGAAGGTTTAAGCAGTAATAAATCATTCCTGGCAGCTGCCTTGGATGAGGGCTGCTCCAAGAGGTAGTGCTGCTCTGAGAGGGATGGGGAGCATAGGAGATGGTGCCACTGGAGTGTAGAGCAGTAAAGTTGAAAGGATTACTCAGACCTCTGTGGAACAAACTGTGGGACTTGGCTTGTAAGTCCCTTTATCGTCAGCCAATCTTCATTGGGCTCGAAAGCTTGCTCACAGACAGTATTTGCTGTGTTAAGCTGCTGGCTCTCCTTAATGACATGGACATGTTACAGCTTTGGCTTTCTGAAATAGAATAGCATCAGTTTAATGTGGGCTATGCTTTTTCCTGGTCATAAGTGTAAACTGTCGTTTCTTTTCTTAGAGAAAGGCATTTGAAGAAGATAGAGGAGCATGGCTGAAGCACCAGTTCTTAACTATGACTGCTGATTGCAAGTCTGAAAATGTGACAACTCCAAGTGCCTTCCTAAGAAGCAAGTATTTGGTTCAAAATATGTTCTCGCACAGTTTCTTTTTCTTCCTTTCAACTAGAAGTTGCAACTATGAACAAAACAATTAAAAAACCAAAAGGTCTCAAGAAAAATTTTACTGTGTATCTGTATGCCTCCACATGTCAGGGCAACTGATTGTTTCACAAATATAAATTCCCTACATATGTAATTATCAGGAAGGGAGTTACAATTCCCTTTTTAAAAGGAAATTTTGAACAATCTGACAGCAGAGCAGGTAACTTTCAGGTGCTTTCATAAATACTGTAGAACATGTAATCTTTCTGGTTTTCCACTTCGTATGGAAGCTTTGAAATCTAAATGTGAGAAGGCATTGATCTGGCCTTGCTAAGTTGGCCATGTCTTTCCATTGACTTGAGTGATAGTTAGGTTCATGTAAGCAGTAAGACATCTAACTATATTTTGATTTTGTTTTCTATATTCTAACAAGTTTGCAGGTTTTCATGTTGGTGTTAATTACTGTTTGTGCATGCTGGAGAAGCCTTTACTTAAGGAATAAAAAAACCTTATCAATTGTAAAGTGAGAAACAATTACATTTGAGTGACTTCATATGACTACTTGCAGTGGTGGCTGTGTATGCAAGTGCTGCATTTTCAAATTTAGAGTCCTAATTTTAACATAACTTCATTCAATAGCATTATATATACTTAAAAAATTTTATCCCAGGCCTATATCAATGAGAGTTATTATAGCTCTGCTTTAAGGCCTTTGTGTTTGGGGTTTTTTTTTTTTCAAAAGCAGAGGACACAAACACTTGAAGGACTTGCTTATTCCCAGTGGGCTGCAGTGTAATTGATAATGTGTGTCTCTCAGGTTCTGACCCAGACATTCGTTTAGTGAAGCCTGCATCTCGGCAAAGAAAACCTCACCTTGTGTTGAGTCCAACTGTTTCACCAGAACCCTGCCAGATATCTCAATGTATTACACAAAACAGGTTAGTGAAATGATGTTGTAGATGGTTTTTAGAGTGCTGAAATCTTTGCAGAGCACAGCATAATCTAAAGCTTATGGTTGGTATATTACAAAGGATATTAAAATTGTATCATAAAAACAATACTCTATTTCCATTCAAAGCATTATTTATTTGCGTTGTAACTTTTTTTTCTGCTTCCAGTGTTGCATCAGAGAAACCTGCTGCAGATAACATGCCAAATCTGTGGGTAGAAAGTGATGACAAAGAAGAAACTGAGGAATGCACAAAGTCATGGGAAGACTCTGGAGTTGGCACTCTGCTATGCAGAAACTTGCACATGGAACAGCTGCCTTAGTCTTCTAGGGTTGCCTGCTATGTTTTTTGTTAGAGACTTGTTCATAAACTTACCATTCTAAATGAAACAGAATGCTGTGAGTTTGATCATTCTTCTAGAGGATTATGTGGTGATCTGAATTGTGGTGTGTTTCTACGTGTGTGCACATGGCTTTTACTTTTTAAACCATTTTTTGCCTCTTTCTTGCAACTCTTGAAAGAAAATTTAAAAATATATAAAAGCTTTGATATTTTTCTAGTAACAGAAGCTCTAATTCTGTGAATAAAGCAATGGTCTGAAACTTTGACTGTAATGAAATACTGGATCCTAATGTTACCTTTCATCACAGGCAGAGATAGCACTTTTAGAAATTGTTTAATTATTGAACATTCATTTATGTCTCAAGTGTAACTGGCATTAAATCCTCTTTTGCCTCGACTTGAATGTACAGTATACTGTAGATTTTTAACAAAACAGGTTCTATATTTATTGTGTGATTTGAAAATACCTCTTTGATATCTCAATGATTTAAAGTGCAAAATCTTTATATATTTGTAAATAGACCAAGTGGTTATGCTGAGAAACCATGAAATGAAACACATGCATACATAAATATTTTACATGGCATTTTAAATTGTTTTATAGTGATACTCAGTTTACAGATCCATTAGGACTTTCAGTGGTTCAGTCAAGAACCAAAGTATTTCAAATGTGAACAATAAATGTGTAAATCTACTCTAAAAGACCCTGGTTCTATGATTTGTGTGCAGTAAACTTTCAAGCTACCATGGTTTTAGGGCTGTTTGCCATGTCTACAAACCTGGTGCTGTTTTTGTATTTTATTAGGTTTTTTTGTTTAATTGACTCCAGAAATTTATTTTTTGTGTAGCCTTGGGGAAGACTTTTGTTTATAATGTAATAAATACAGCAAACTTAGAGGTAAGATGTTTCAAGGTCTCCTTCACCTTCCTCAGTGCATGTAATTTTCCTTGCCCAGTACAAATCCATCTTCTCCTGTTGGGTTTTTGTGCATATGTGATCATATATAGCTCTGCCTGTGTGATCACTTGTATAGCTCTGATCCTTGTGTAATTGACCCTTTGGAAGATATCTGGGCTTAAACTGCTTTTCTTGGGGTCAGAAGTGGGAATTTAACTCAAGTTTAGAATCCTTCACTGAAAATGCATTGCTGCTCTGCCCATTTTCTTCAGAATTGGATGAAGTGTAGTGATTGGATTACCTGGAAAAATAGCAGTAGGATAATACAGGGATGAGAAGAAACTGCAGTTCTTGAAGAAACTGAGGTAAAAAGCTGCAGTTTCTGCTGTTGAGCTCAATCCATTGTGTTCTAGCTGGACGTGATGTAGTAGCCTGTGGAGGCTCATGCCTCCGAAGAGGACATAGAAAGGGCAGTGCGTCCAGCACTCCCTTGGAGAACCACCACAAGTGCTTGAGTAAGTCAGCCATTTCTTTTTGGCACAGTTGAAATGTTCTTCCTTGTATGTTAATTGCTTAGTTCCTGATTGGTTAGTGTTGTACCCCAGTTCTGTTCCTCGATTG
>VXBB01001422.1:0-140285 GCA_013399915.1 Illadopsis cleaveri
TTCCTTGCCATTGCTCACGCTGTTGCTGAGGGAAGGACCCACAGGATGGGGAAGGTATCTCAGGATACCGAACCTTCACTGCAGCCGGTGTCACCAGCTAGCCTGGCAAGGCAGGACAAGGGACACACCAGATCACTGCATGCTGGCCCAGCCCTTTCCTCACACACAGAGGGGCTGCTGACTGATCTCCACGTCCAGTGTGTTGCACTTGTGAAAGAGATGAGACCTGTTCTATCCCTTGCCCTTCAAAGCAATGAAATGCGTTGTGCTCTCAGATTGAAATCTGAGCCCTGGCTAAATTTAAACTTGTTATTTTTGTCTTCTTATTTAGCCTGTCGTTCTCTTATCCACTTACTGTCTTTTATCCTACCCACGGTGTGTGAGAGGGAGGCTTGGCTGAAGGGCATTTACTCAGGATCTGTCAGGCACATTTGAGCCCTGGCCAGCAGCTCTCAGGAGTCTCTGCAATGTTTCCATCACAGCCCAGCACAAAGCCCAGCACAGGGGAACTTCCCCCTCCATCCCCAGGCACTGAGTCCCTGGCTTGTGTCACCACGCAATGGGAAGATAAATATACAGAGGAGACACTTATATGAGTAACATGACAACTGTCAAAATCAGTGGTACAGTTCTTTCTCAGCAGATCCCTCCACTGTGGAGAGGCTGAGAAAGAAAAGCAGAGGATGTGACTCAATAGAGGAACTTATTTAGAAAGTCAGATTTAATTGAAGAACTTTGAAGCCCTTAATTTTTGAGAAGTGGGCCACATTTTCCTAACACTGAAAACAAAGTGCTGTGTAGTGGAAGCATGAAACATAAAACTCAAAAAAATGACTGTAATATTCAGTAAGTGCAAGTAGCTGTTGAGTTCATTGAAAAGGCAGAAGCAGAATGATGTTTTTCTCCTGGAGCACCTTTTCCAGACTGCTTGATTGACCTGATAATTATAATTTAAACAGCTACAGATTCTGGACATTACTAAAACTCACACCAAGTGATTTGAACACCACATGGTTCGCAAATAAATCTAAAATACTCACCTGGACTAAGGCAACTTCGTTTATGAAGCCAAGCAAACAAAGAAAACACCTAAGGCAGGAAAGCCACAGAGTGCTGGAGGATATGAAAGACCTATCTGGCCTCAGGGTTTCCATGAGTAAACAAAGTAATTGTTGGCCAAATTAGAGATGGAGCCTCTTGGTTAAGGCATTTGATAGAGCTTTTGCTTCTGCAGGCAGCAGTCCTGGGGAGACACACTGGCTTGCACAGCATTAGTTCCACACCATCCCTGCTACAGTCCAAATCGTGTTCTCATATCATTAGACTGTTAGATTATTTAGATTAATGATTACACCTGAGCGATGAAGAAAAGTAAGGATGGCTCCTCCAACCACTCCAAAACATTTGCCTGTCCATGGTGGAACCAGATCCTGGGTGTGACACAGCTGGATTTCACCCAGTGCACACTGCCCAGAGCTCGTCTTTTTCTACTGTCACATATATCCAGACCAATTTATCCCTCATCACCCTATTACTACCAGTTTTTGGACTTTTGGCACCTTGATGCAATGAATTTTTCCATGTGCCAATCAAGACAGTGCCCAGCTTGGCTGTCCTCCAGCCTTTAACATAACACAGAGGAGTTTAACAAAAACCAACAGCCTTCAGCAAAACACATCCTCCCACAAACCCCCCAGTGATTCACTCTGCAGAGAGCAGGCACTTAGAACACAAACACAAACAAAAACCTTCATGGCTTCTCACACTCCTTATTCTTTGAATGTGCTTCATATTATAAATCACCCATGAAGGTGATAAATGTGCACTTAAAACAAACTACATGCACTGTTCAACAGGGCTGTTCAGCATAACAAAGCTGCCGGAGGGCAGCTGAGCTAAAATAAGTGTATTGCTCTTATTGGCCTTTTTGTAGTTTAGATGAGTGTGTAGCAGGCAGATTTCCCAAGCCACCACGTGGTTTCTGCTTTGCCCTGCAAAATCCTCCTGCCACCACGTGGTTTCTGCTCTGCCCTGCAAAATCCTCCTGACTGACCTGAAGAAGTGCAGAGGGCAAAGGGCTGGGCAGGTGCCAGGCAGGTACATCCCAGCAGTGACAGTTGTGGGGTGGGGGTTATGTTTGGCACACAGACTGGCTCCAGGCAGTTAGTGACACTTGTCATTCTGTCACACCAACTCCCCTCCTAACACCTACATCTCATTATCTGAAAGGTTATGTTTTACAGGCAAGATCATTATCTGGTTTTGTCAGCTGCTGTTTGATTTCTGTGTTCTGTTCCAGCAAGATTTTTCTTATAACAATGACTTTGCTAATGGACATCCTTCCATGCTGCCCATTTATAACACCTTTCCTATTATACCTCCTAGATGAGATCTGACACTCACAACAAACATTATTGAATTAAACCTCAGCTGTAAAGTAAGCAAGCCTTATTACACCAAATTTTACAGTTGGGTAAACTTACATACTGGAGACATTTAAATGACTTTCCACAGCATTATAGAAGCAGTCAGTGAAAGCAGAGAGCCTGGAAAAGTCCAGCTCTCAGTCACTCACTGTAGGCTCCTCTTTGACAAAACAAATTTATTAAGCATGTGTTTAATGTTAAGCTTATGAACAAGGGAGCATTAACCCATTACAAAGCTTGCTTCCTTCAGCATGCCAAAAAACCTGCTGCCAGCCAACAACAACAGGATGTTTATCGTGCCTTCCACCGGCTCCACGGTCAGAAGGCAGCAGTGATTTATCACTTTGCAACAGAAGGATGTGACATTCGCAGCTTGTGACACAATGTGGAGGAAAAGAACACTGGGTCAGGGGACATTTGAGGCCCATTTGACCCCTAAACTTATAGGAAAGCTACAGTCAAGCAAGCAAAGTGATAAAAGTTGATGCTGTTGTCAGAAGCAGCATGGAGCATTTTGCAAAATTCACAAGTCCCTTATAGGGATGCCAGTCATCCCAGGGTCTGCTTTCCTTTAGAGGCACCAGTCAAAGATGAGCTAACTGGTGTAGACATCACCAGAGTCAACCACTCAGAGGTGAGATGTCTGTGGTGGCCTTTGACATGTCACCAGCCAGGAAGGTGCCAGGGACCCTGGTGGAGCCTGAACCTGCAGCCCAGGACTGAGACTCACCACCATACTGCTCACAATACCAGACTATTAAACCCCAAATTTTTTAATTTTTATCCTTTCTTGGTTACTTGACTGTTTTCAAACAGGTACATTCTCCCTTCTCAGTGCCCAATTCATCCTCTTAGTTTCATTCCACAATGCTGCCATTGCTTTTTTCACATCTCAGGTCGCAGAAGCTGCAATTACCTCACAAACATTGGATTGCCACTGCTGGCAGAATGAAGCAGAAGGAGCTGCTGGTGAGAGAAGGTTTTATTCAGTAATAACAAAGGCAAATGAGTGACTTCAGAGAGGATTGCACTAAATGCAAGTGCTGCAGTGGAGAGAGGAGGGGATTTGTGGTGTAATAGGTGATTTTCAGGGTTTGGAGGGCAGAGCCTGGTTAGAAAATCAGCTGAGGAAAACAGTCTGCAGTGAAAAACTAAACTGAAACTACTGCAAACCCAAGAAACTGAGTCATTGCTGTATTTGGAAGCTC
Organism: Illadopsis cleaveri; assembly: GCA_013399915.1. Taxonomy (NCBI): domain Eukaryota; kingdom Metazoa; phylum Chordata; class Aves; order Passeriformes; family Timaliidae; genus Illadopsis; species Illadopsis cleaveri. The sequence goes on from VXBB01001422.1 coordinate 3,635, forward strand.
CCTGAGTTTGGAAATTGCTTTCAGCTTAATCTGGAATTTGCCATCAAACAACACACATGGAGCTCTGCTCTCACACCTCATTTTAGCAATAATTAATTAATTGAGAAGTCGAGAAAAAAAAGAACTAAGTTAACACTAAGGGAAGGGAGGCCAGTGTGCAGTTGGGAGTAGTGCTGTGTGACTGAGACAGGACTTTAGAAGAGGGGGTGCAAAAGTAATCTAAGCAGGGAACCTTAAGTCAAAGCTTGAGCAAAAATAGTTCAAATTGGAGTTCAAATTGAAGTTAAAGTTTATTGAAGTCTAATCTGAAGTCTAAGTTGAAGTAGTTGAAGTCAGGGTAAAAAGGAGTTCAAGTCAGGGTTGAAATCATTGAGGCTATTGAAGTTAGATAACATTCTCACAGTACAGTGTTATATACTTGTTACAGCTCAAAAAGGCCACAGCCCTAAACAGTCACATCTTTAAGCAAGAATTTTCCCACAAAAGACAGATAGCCTGTTGTTTGCATTATTTGACAGCCTTTACCAAACTACATAGTTTCAGAGACCTTGATATTTACATATGCAGTTCTTTTCCTAGTTCTTTTTCGTGTCTGTGGTTGCCCCACACCACGGCCTGTACCTGACCAAGGCTGAGATATCTCGATCCACAAGCTCCACTGTGCCCCTGTCTCCATCTTTCATCTGTTCTCCCACGCAGAGAATACCAGGCCTGATTAGCAAGGGATTTTGGATTACCAAATCCCCAAATCAGCCTTCAAGATATCCCCTCCACAGCAGGCCCCAAGGCAGACTCTTCTCTGTAAAACCTTCAAAAAGAGGTTGTGGCCCAGGAGCAGCACTTGTCCCCCTCCAGCTCTAGCTTGTTTCTTCCCCTCCCTCACCCTGCTCTACCTTACTTTTTTTGTCCTAATTGAGGGTTTTATTGTTCCAGAGGAAATAGAAAAGGGCAAGACAAATCCTGGCTGCCTTCCAGGAAGCTCTAGTCATTTCAACTTCATCCTGAGATTTAGACCCTAAAATGGGTTCTAAATAGACCGATTTTACACTGCTTAATGGAGGCTTGTACAAGGCAGAGTGGGGATTCCAGGTCTCCTGCCAGATGGGACAATAGCCTTAGACATGCCATGCACTTCATAACTTGGGGAAAATTCATTTGAGATTCCTTATCAGTAAATTCAAGGTGCCCACAAGCCAGAGTCCTCTCACTCCAGCATAAGCCCAAAATCCAATCACTAACCTTTAGGAAGGGATGTAGGGAAGGAGGGAGAGAGCAAGGAGAAACCAGGTCATGGTGATAACTTTGGGACTCTGCAGACGGGCTGTGGTGAGCTCCCCTTTTTTTAACTAAATCCAAATGTAGATGGATAAAGGATTCTGATGCAAACACCAGCTCAGGGCTTGAACTCTCCCTTCTCTTTCCATAACACTACCTGAGCTGGGTCTAACATATCCAGAATTTTGTCACAGAACAGGACTGTGTGGGATAAGCAAGGACACTACAATGCTTTGAAGAGAGCTGCATCTTTTGTCTGAAGCATTCACCATTCCCAAAAACTTCTGCCAGATCTGCAACACTAGGACTTCAAAAATAATAATGCCTAAAGTTATTGAGCCAAGGACAGCTGCCCATCAGGCAGGACTGGCTCCTTTTCTCCCTGTTTCAGCAGCAGATGAGGAAGGACAAGCACTAGCATGCTCTTTGCTCACCAAAACACCTGGGAGAGCTCTCCTTCCTCACTCCAGATGAAACTGCATGCCACAAAGAAGCTGTGATATTAAAACTTTTTAAATGTGTATCACACAGAGGTAGAGGAGTGGAGCTGTGTTTTATCACATGAACTTAACAGCCAGAAAAATCCAGCATGTGTCGGTGCCTCTGCAATTTCATGCACTCCCTGGTTTCCACAGCATATGGTCTGATGGTGCTATTCCATTTGCTTTCCCTGGGAGAGCAGTTTGAAATGGAGAGAAATAGCATGGTACATTTGAGTTTATGGGGTATCAAAAGGGCTATAGTGGATGGTAATCAAGGCACCAAAGTGAATTATTTATAGTGCAATTGCACTTTCTCCTAAGCTACCCTTCAGACAGGTCAGGCCTTGGGCACTCACATTAAAGTCTTGTTAAATCCAAATAAGATAAAGTTGTCTACAACAATGCAGATACACCAGTTTTACATTAAATCACGTGCAAGTAAAATTCCTTTAAAGTAGCACTCTGAGAATGACATTACTTTGTTCTTGGGTTAGAGGCACAGATATTTCACATAAATCTCACTTCATCTAATTTTTATTGCCTTTTTTGGGTGGTATTTCCTAGTGCATCATGACCTCTAATTTTTCAAAATGATGGGACAAAGCAGACTTCCTTTCTTTGCACAGTAGTGCTGAATAGAAAAGTTTGCCTGGGGATATTGTTGAGCTCAGGTACCAACTAGCTCCATGCAAACCTAATTTGCACAGAAAAATGGCACCAGTTCTGCACTGCAGAGCACTGCAGTGATTTGCTGCATCACTTTTATGTTGTTGTGACGTAGTCCTTGTGGTCTGCAGGAAAAGACATTAGCCTTCCCAGCCTGGCAGTGAAGTTTTTAGCTACAGGAGTTCTCCCCAAAGTGATGTAAAACCCAGACACTGCACAGTATCCTGCAGAGCACTTTTTTTTTCCAGGTAGAGTTTGGCCTAGCATGATGAAAGAAAACCCCAAACCTAAAAAACTAAGAAATTAATCAGAGCTCTCCATGACAAAGGTACTACAGAGAAGGGAACAAAACAAACCCCTAAGCACACTCAGGATACAATTCTCCAGGAAATACAAATATTAAAGACTTACTTCTTAATCCACATTTTCTATCCAATTATGGCTCCTAACAGCTTGTCTTGCAGCCTGCAGGCAGGTGTTTCAGGTCCTTTCTTTGGGGTGCAGTTTCATGCTTAGAAGAGGAGAGATTGCATGGTCAGATTTTGGAGCAGGGCTGGAAATCACAGAATCACAGACTGATTTGGGTTGGAAGGTACATTAAAGTTCATCCAGTTCCAACCCACTGCCAAGGGCAGGGACACCTTTCACTATCCCAGGTTGCTCCAAGCCCCCTCCAGCACAGCTTCGAACCTTTCCAGGGATGGGGCAGCCACAGCTTCTCTGGGCAATCTGTGCCAGGACCTCACCACTCTTACAGGGAAGAATTTCTTCCTAATATCCAATCCAAAGCTAAACCTCTCAGTTTGCAGCCATTCCCCCTTGTCCTGTCACTCCATGCCTTTATTAAACATCCCTCTCCAGACTCCCTGACACCCAGCACAATTCCCCTCCCCAGCTGTGCATTCTCAGCTCAGAAGATGTGAGCAGGACGTTGGTCACCTGGGCTCTGGGGCTGTGGGAAGGTGGCACCCAGTGCTCCCAGTGCTGTGCACTCCTCCCTGCCTTGGACAAAAGCAAGCAGAGCAGAAACATGGTCTCAGCAGAAAACTAATGGGTACATATTTTTATGAGACTCAATAGCTCTTTAATTGATTTTATTGCTATTTATGGCATTTGCATAATGATGTGAGTCAATATGAAGAGACTGAAGCAGGAGGTTATAAAAAGCATTTCAGAGTCTCATTCTCAGGGAACTGAGTCCAATGTCCACATTTTAACATTTCAGTTTTCTTAATTTTGGTAACTTAGCTGTTTTGCATAACCTTCTGAAGGAAGCAGCAGCATTCTGACAACATGCTATCAATAGCATCTGATTGTGCTACGTAGTAAACACCTGATATCAAGTAATTGAATTAAATCTCTAAATACAGGATTTTTAAACCCCCAGTTTTCAAACAAAAAAAAATCAAATTTATCCCTCTACCAAGGATTTCTCAATAAAACCAACAATCTTAGTTAATAGTCACAGAAGAGATACCCCTTGTTTAGGCTAGGTCATTGCCTTGCCCCTTTTACCATTGTTTTCCACCTTGAGGTGATGTCACTGTCTCCCTCAAGACAAGCCATGTGCCTTCACTGCAACTCAAACTGTCCAAAGCACAAGGTGCAAAGATGATTCACAGGACCATATTGTGTCGTCAATGCAATCAAAGGTCTTGTTAGCTGTAATTCTGTAAAGACTTTGTATGTTAAATCAACACAATGGGGGTCCATTCAAATAGAAGACTTGTAGGTAGTAAATATCAGATTATCATCATTATTGGAGGGTTTTGTCCAGCTCTGATGCACAGCAGTTGAGATCTATAACTGCATTAAAAGCAGTGCTCAGTAAACAAAGTTTGTCCAGCTTCATGCAAAATTCCTGTACATATGGGAGCAGTGCCTACAGACACCTCATCCAACAGTGTTTTCTGTCTTGGCAAAATACAAACATTTCTCCAGGGATCAGTTTCCCTCACACATTGCAATCCACTGGCTTCATTCCATTCACTACCAGCAGGACTAAACCAGGCAATTTTTCTTGTTCTCCTAATGGACTCCAACACAGTCAGCCACTGGAATGAGAATTCCAATTATAAAAGCATGATTTTATAAAGCTGTAATTAATGCTTATTAACAAACTTTTGAAACTAATTATGATACCGTTTAGCAGAAAACATTACATTGTCATTGTTGTTATTATTGTTATTACTACTAGCACTATAATATAATTACTAGAGCCTCCTGCTTCTCTGGGGATAGAGCTCTGAGCAGTCTGGTCTAGTGGAAGGTGTCAGTGCCCTTGGCAGGGGGTTGGGGCTGCATGATCTTGAGGGCACCTTCCAATACAAAACCATTCTATGATTCTAGGATAGCTAAAATGACATACAAGAGAGCAATCAGTAACCCATGGTCTGCTCTTATAGCAAAATTACCCATTCTCACTTTGCTTGGCTCTGCAATGGCACCAGCTGTGCAGCAAGAAGCTGTCAAAAACCATAAAGGGGGTCTCACCATGTCCAGGGGTAAGAGAAGGGGCAATAGGAGATCACAGCTCTCCCTGGGAGAAGGGATGGGGAACAGCAGAGCCCAGCAGTGACCCACGGCTCCAGCAGCGCCTGGAGAACCAGCAGGCAAAGCACAAGCAGGACAGGAGCTGTGGGGTGGGGATCAGAGCCAGGCAAAGCACAAGCAGGACAGGAGCTGTGGGGTGGGGATCACAGCCAGGCAAAGCACAAGCAGGACAGGAGGTGTGATGTGGGGGTCATAGCCAGGCAAAGCACAAGCAGGACAGGAGGTGTGATGTGGGGGTCACAGCTCAGCCACTCGTGAGGGCTCTCAGGGCTAGGGCAAAGCCACAAATTGGGTAGGGCTTGTTCTGGGCCAGCTGAGCCACTCCTGCTCTTGCAGCTTCATATCGTCAAACTCTTCCTCAAATACGGTTGCCATCCTAATTAATTACAGAAATTGAGTAAAGACCAGAGCTAATGCCAGTCAATACTTGGACATTATTTCGACTGACAGTCCAAAATCACTTTTAATTTAATAATCCTCACAGCAGCCGTGTGATCTAAATAGGTTTCATTACACTCCTTTTACAGATTTAAAGGGCAGGGACAATAAAAGAATGTCACAACCTCCCTTAAGCCTGACTTCAGGTCATTTGCAAGGAAGGTAGCTGGGGTAGAAAGCACAAACCCTGACCAAGAGAGAGAGAAAATCCAATCCACAGATCTGAGATGGAGCATTTTCTCCTTCCTGCCTCACAGAGGGCACAAGAGGCTCAAGTCACCACAGCTCATGCTACAATTGGGTGTGCATGCACTCTGCAAGATAAAATTACATCTACAGATGGTCTAGACAAAAAACCACTCAGTTAATTTTAGCTTAGACAGACTCTCTTGTATGTATCTGGGGGAATAAAATTAGATACCCTTTACATACTTTCTAAATTATCAAAAAGATCTTCCTCCATAAAAAAGTATCAACCAAAACCTAATCTTATGCTCAATACAAGGCAGTATTTAGGGTTTTTTTCATGAAATATCACAAGTAAGAAATATCTGTTTTTTGTTTTTTCATCTACAGACACATTTAGGACTGAGTACTTTTTGTCTGTCTTGTAAAATCCCATTATCACACAGTAATGTGTCCCTAGTACCCTTTATGGATTATTTTTCTGCTTTCTCAATTCTGTTAAATAATTAGTAATTGCCCTAGGCAAATGGTTACCCAGCAATCCAATACTGTCAGTATGCAATTTTGTCCTTTTGAGATGTTCTTGTCTTCATATGTTTGTGTCAGTGGTACCCAGAAAAGGACACCCAAAATAATATAAGGGCTGATGGGATGGGGCTAGGAGCAAGCTGGTCTAGTGGAAGGTGTCCCTGCCCATGGCAGGGGGCTGGAATGAGATGCTCTTTAAGATTCCTTCCAACCCAAACCATTCTGTGATCCCATGATTCTATAAAACTGTTATTTTCAAGCCTGCACCTTGGAGGAAAAAAACAAAAAAGTAATGTTTAAGGCTATCAAGTCTTTTTGCCATTCCATACAGTGCAGGAAATATAGGCTTACCTGTAACACCTCTTGTTTGGGATTATTATTTTTATTATGGGCAGGGATTTCCAGGTTCAGTCTCAGGAGTCAGCCTGTTTCACTCCAGACAAAAGGCAATTTGCATCTTTTACACAGTGGTGTGCAGAACAATGATCCTGTTTACAGTATTCAGTACCTTTCATATGAAGTTCTTTGCAAAACAAACAAACAAACAAAAAACAACCCCAAACAAAACCCAAACCATTTTAAGTTCTTTACAAACAGTAACTCTTAAAATGTGTGGGACATTTTACCTTCTAGGGGGTAAAAGGCTGATTTGACTCCTTCAGACAAAGCTGTAAAAAGTGATGATGTCTTTGCTTTCATGATAAATTGTGAGGCCACATTGTGACTCATGCTCCCAGGATGATTTTTAAAAGAATTAATATTTTATTATTTATTAATTAACATTTATTAATTCCTCCATACTATCAGTTACTTCATGACCTCTTTTTCCAGGGTTACAGACTCTCCACGCCACACAACACTGTTTAAGGGGTTACTAAAACATAATTATTAGTACTTACATGCCTGGATGCTCAGCACTGCTATGTGCTACTCAAGTTTATGTTTTGACCCTTCAGCTCTTCAGAGATGAAAATCAAAACCTTCAAAATCACCTACATAAATTACTGTCTTTATAATAAAAATGTGACTAATAGAATTCTAGTCAATTCTGAATATTCTGAAGAATTGCTCAATGCACCACTTCTGGATAAAAATAAATGTTCAAACAATTTCATACTTGAGTGTAGGGATATCTCTGTGATGCATCATCCTGGTTCCACATAATCATGAAGTAAAACTAAATTGTATTTTAAAAGACCTCCTTCTTATTTCTCATGTGTGTAAAAGTCTCATCACTCATGCATGCACGATCCCTGTAATTGCAGAAGTGGCATTGTAGCATTGCTGTTTGGACAATTCTCAGCAATTTTTCATTCTTAGAGACTTAGAGAGATTTTTTTTTTTTTTGAAGGGGGGTGTGGTACAAACTTAATAACACATTTTATATTGCTTCCAGCAACATTCAAAATACTCAGAAACAAGTAAAGGGCAGAGCTCTCTCAGCACTGCATTCACCAAATGGAAATGCCAAGGTGGGAATGACTTGGGCTAAGGACAACCAGCTCTGTGGCCCAGCAGACTCAACCTGCTCAGACCTCTGAGCAAAGCCACTGCAATGCTGATCAAGACAAGATCAGCCTCCCCTTTCACCCCCAGAAATAAGGAGGTAGCAAGGCCCTAAACTGCTGCCCTTGCACCCACTGAAGCATCCCCACAGCCCCAGGGCCAGCATGGAAGGGTATCAGGATCTGGGCACAGTGCCACCTGTGCACAGTGATCCATCCAGCCAAGCCACCCATCTGGATTGGTATTACCAACAGGCAGCTCATCAGGCACAGAAAGTGGACATTATTTCTTGGTGAAAAGTATTTTACAGCTATATGTCCAATCTCTCTTTTGGCTTTCTGTAATATCTTATTGAAATAAATGAGTCATTTCTGTGTAGGATCACATAAACACTCTCCACTCTGTCTTTGTCTTCCTGAGAAGCTGGCAGGCTGTATTTGCCTCTCGGTTACCTGGATAAACAGATTGCTAATATAACCAATGGATGTGATAATACTCCCAAAGCAAAGTTTAACAAAAGGGTGAAATTATTTGAGCCAAACAATTCCCAGTGTGTTACTGCTGATAGAAATATCTTCTGCCTCTTGCTTTAGCATAAATGAAAAAATAACTGCAATAAAAGCCCTTAAAAATGCATTAAAAATAAAAATCTGCATATCTTCAGAAATTACTTTCTCACTAGCATGAGCAATTTTGACCTCAACATATGTTTAAGAAGTTCTTCTTATTTTAGAAACTGCTCAGATCTAGGAACTCCTGTTTTAGCTGAAATTTGATATGCCAGATCAGTCCCCAGCTCACACAGCATTAAGAGGGAGATTTGCAGAAGTATTTAGGTGCCTGGAAATGAAGACAGGCACCTCATGGGATTCAAAATGAATGTGAACGAGGCTATTTTTGTCAATCTCTGTAAGAATTCATTTGGGCTTTGTAACACCAGCGGCACAAGCGACATCTCTGTCACAGTCCAGCCCCTACCCTTGGCTGTGTGCTCATGTCCAGCACAGTCTGTGTCCAGCTGGGCCTCTGACCACATGGCTTGGGGACAAAGAGGGAAAACATGAGTGTGGCCTATATCCAGCAGGGTCATCCAGCTCTACCATCTCGGCAGGAGGTGACCAGAGAGGCCACTATCCCTGTAAAATAGAAATCCTTGAAGATGCATGTTGCACACACAGGTATCAGCTACAGCAGGCACTTCACTTACAGAATCACAGAATCACAGAACAGTTTTGGTTGGAAGGGACCCTGAAGACCACCTCATTCCAACCCTCCTGCCATGGGCAGGACACCTGCCACTAGACCAGGTTGGTCAGAAAACCAGTTTGCTCCTTAATGAGTTCTGTGTTTTGATGACACATTAATCTCTTGACCAAATACTGGGACTCCTTTCACTTCATCCACAGACATGCAGACAGCTTTTAGCCAGTCAAGATGGAGCAGAACTTTGGCTTTATTTTCCTTCATCCTTGACCTACTACTTCACACTCCTGCCTGCCAGCACAGACTTCCTCTCTTGCAATGGGAACTACAGAAGGTGACTCCATCCAGTGGGGCACAAGACCTGAAAATACCACTGCAGCTTCACGTGTGAGTCAGCTCTAACAAAAGCCTGTTCAAGTCTTCAACACAAATTATGTCCTTGTGTGGCAAACATAACAATAATCACTACTTACTCTTGGTCCCTTTATCAGTTTGTGTAGCAATAAACCATAAACCCTCCACTGCCTTTCCACTCCAGCGCATCAGTGGGCATTGTCAATCAGAATCAGCTAGAAAGAATGAAATTTCACATGTATTAATCTCATTTGTTTCACATCAGATTTGTTCCCTGCCCTCTGTGCCCAAAACCAATCTCACCATGTCTGGTTTGCTCTTAGGAAATGTTCGTGTCTGCAACTCCAACGCCCTCCCCCTTTTCTAATTGCTGCTAACGTGTCTGTGCCCAAGCCCAGGGTTTGTGCCAAACAGCTCCGAGTTTGGATTGCAATCAGCTGGTCAAGGGATCTTTGTTTCTGTTTTATCTTCCTCACAATGTGTGCCACAGTCTAGAGACAGAAGGAGTTGTGCATCCCCATCAGGGGCTGACACACAGCGCCTGTGTGTGGAGAATCCTGAGCACAGAAAGTAGGAAATGCTACGTGTGATTAACCTTCCCTTCCCCTACCCTGCAGTCTCCACAGAGGCAGATTTGCACATTCTTAATTTTAATTAATAAAATCAATATGCGTGCACTCACACATGGACCACTGCAAATTAGCTTTCAAGGAAAAAAAAAAGGAAAAAGAAAAATCTGTGGTACTCTTTCCCCACAAATGAACTCCTGGAAAATGTTTTTACTGGCTGGTGTTTCTCTGAACTTATGAGACCTCCCAAGATGTTTGCCTGAAATGTTCAAGTTCAACATGGACAGTTCAATTTCAGATTTATGTTTAGTAAATGTTCTAATGTTTTAAAAGCTAAGCCCAAGAGATTATATTACAGGGCAGCATTGATATGAAAACACAAATTTTCTTAGCTTTTATTTTCCTTTTCTTTTCCTCTTTTTTTCTTTTTGTTTTGATTGCTGTGAGTGTTCCGCAGGAAGGGGTTTTGTCCTTAGCTTAATAATATTTAATAAACCATAATGTCACTAATTTGCCTAGGCTTTTAATGAGGCTGGTCTGAAAAGCTCTATTCCTTTATTCCTGCATTTTCTTAATGAAATGAACTTTGTTCTCATCCCTTTGTCTTTGCTGGGGTCTGCTGTTCTGCTGTTCTTGAGCTTTTCAGGCTATTTGATAAGCTGCAATACAGACACTGCCAGATGAAATGTATGCTGTATTATCACCTCCAATTAAGCAGCTGGGCTAAGTGACCTCACCAGGGAACAGGAGTCTCTTCAGATCACTCAACATGGTGTTGCTACTCCCTTCTGCTTTAAATTTTCATTTCTTGGGCTGTATCAGGCAGTTATAGGGACTTCATATGGGACAGAAATACTGCCATTGGTTATCCCAGTCACGCTGAGGAAACCCAGCTGCTTCTCCAGGGAATCCAGGCAACCAGAATATCCCAGAGCCCCCCAGACACTCAGAGAAGCCTGCTCCAGACAGACCCCATGTCGTGACACTTTCCCTGAGAAGAAGAAGGGCAGCCAAAGTGCAGCCTCAAAGACAAGTAACATACCGTGATGAGTGTCTAAATCCTATGCTGACCATAAAGAATTCATCCAGCTGGGTAACTGGAGGTGAGGTGCTGTGGGAGCTGTGCTCAGCTCTGGGGCAGACTCCTGCCTTTTGCTGAGAGGAAGGAACCTTTTATAGTGACATGAGGATCAGGAATGCACACCTCCAGTGAGACCTAGAGTCTGTCTTAGCAAATATCTGAATTGCTTTAGGCTAAGGACTCTCAGGGCTGTGCTGTGTGTGCTCCCACCTGGAGCAGCCCCTGAATGCACCCTGAGCTTTGCTCTCCTGTCCTTGGGGATGGCAGCACTGCCATCTGACACCTCATCTGATCCCTCTCCCACAGCCTGCAGCTTCCCTTCTTTAATACTAACAGGGAGTTTAAATATTTCAGGGATTTTTTTTTTTGTAAAGTTATAAAATGCTGGTTGAAGTACCATTCACGTTGAAAAGCTGCCTCATCAAGGTTTCTTGGACTAAACACAGCAATATAACAAGCATTGGCCATTAAAAATTAAGCTTAATTGATAAAAAATCCTCCCCTGTGTTATCTTTCATCAGGATGATGTGTTATTAGTTTATAGATATATATTTTTTAGCTGAAGGCCTTTTTTGACAGCAATTTGGCCTTCACAATAATGGACTTCGCTGTATGTAAAGCCTCAGAAAAATAGTGGTTGTGAGAGAGGTTCGACAGTGAATGGATCTGATTTAGAGGAAATTCCTTTGCAGTGAAATAGAAAAATAGTGCCATCTTTTGGTCTGAGCAGTTCTGCCAGCAACATGGCTGAGAGTCAAGAGCCCAAAACCACTGGCCACATCAACAGCTGGATTTAGCTGTGGTAATTGCTGTCTCTGAAATTCTTATTTTTTCTTTAAACCACAATAAATTCTGGATTTAGTACATAAGCAAAGGAAGGAATGTTTACCTGGAGGTCAGGGCTCTGCTATTTGTTGTCCCTGCCATGCCCAGCTGCATCCATACTTACACCTTATACTTGCAGTTTTGCCCTGGGGTCTCACTTAACTGAGATTCCAGCTGTAAACTAAAAGTGCAGATGCCATCAGCACTCCTGCCCCTCCTTCCTCCATGCAAGGAAGTAGCTTTGGGGGATTTAAAACTGCTGATTTCCAGCCTCGGTTTGACAAATTGCCAGGATTAATTCTAGTGCAGGGCTCTGAAAATCAGAGGAGAGAATTTAAGCCTCAGCTAGTTCTATATTCAGTTGTAGACTGATTAAGGATAGTATTAGCTCAATAATCAAGCACATAAAAGGGTTACACTCCCCCACACAACTTGCCACATCAGGATATTTTGCATTCCTCTCATAAGGATGAATGTAGCTTTTAATCAGTATTTGTCTATACACCACCTTTTCATTTCTGATCTCACAAATGAGAATTCTCTAGTGCTTTTCCTTTTATTTTACAAAACTGACTTACTGGAACAATTTGGTAAATGCTTCATTGTGCTGAGAAAAGGACTCACCTTGCAGCTCTTTCTCCAGAAAAGAATGAAGATTACTCTATACCACTGCACCTCAAAATGTTGTTTTTCTTCCCTAGGGCCATAGAGAAAACAATATTCTAGTTTTGTTCCAAATATCTGAAGTTATTTGACACAGAAAATATCGTCCCTGAACCAGGACCCAGACATGTCCTGCAATTAAGATCTCGAGTTATTGACTTTCCATTGACATCAGGAAGTCTATTAAATGCTGCCGTGGGCAATGTGTATTTGACATTGTACAGGTGCACAACACACCGGCAAAGCATCCAAATGAATGACAAAACCCCACAGAGCTGCACAAACCCCCTCGGGCTACGAGAGCAGGACAAGGCTACATCTTGATTAGTCAGCAAAGGCTGCTGATGGTAGGGATGGGGAAAACCTTTGTTCACAGGCAAACGACATCTGTTAAAAGGCTGCAAGATGTCAAACAAATACATATGTATTGAATTATAGAGATAAACATTTAGATAGAGCTTGAAGACAGAACAGCAAGGACACAAGTCAACATGAATTCAGTAGAGTGATTTCAACTGCTGAGCTCAGTAGAGATGCTGACATTCCATGGGGAAAACAGACACTTTCTATCACAATTTTACTGCCCAAACTTCCCTTTTCATGCAGGCTTTTATTAGGCTGTTTCTTCAGGCATCAGGGTTAGTTTGCCTTTTTGGTCGAGTGTTTTCTTTTTCGTTTTACACAGATAAGCCCAAACAGGGAGTTTCCTCTGACCTTGGAGACATTACGAGTAGCTTAGCAATCATCTCAGATTTTATTCAGGCTTTAAAAGTGAGCAGGAGTGTTTGCACAGACTTCACTGGGATTCAGAGCCAGCTTCCAAAATGCTTTTCCTATAAAGACTCTAATGACATCGTGCTGGTTTTACTACTGCAACACTAAACCTTCTCACAAGTGACACCAGACTTTTCTGCCTGGAATGACTGTCATCTGCCAGCTCTACTCAATGCCTGATGATCTTGCTTAACTTTCACTTCCCAGCAATTAGCAAAAGCAATATTAAAATTCCTCCCTAGGTGTTTGCTTCCCAAAGACAAAAATTTGATGCTTTAAAACCACTGGTAGCTTTTAAAAGAACAGCAATCAGAGTAACTAAAATGCAAAAGGAAGGAGAGGAATCCTAGGCTGCAACAATAATTTAACCATTCCAGGTACAGCAGTTTTATTTGTTCTTTGAAGAGAATATGTTCAAAGTTTCCATTTATTTAAATATCTTTCAGAGGAAGCAGCATTTAAGAACCAGCTACACTGGATTAAATGCAAGACCTGGAATAAAATCATGAAGAACACTCNTCTACACTGGATTAAATAAATGCAAGACCTGGAATAAAATCATGAAGAACACTCCTGTAAGCTCTACATCAGCATTGTGCCATGGTTTCTTTGTGCTTGACACATGGATTTCAGGAGCATGAGCAAAAAGGTGGTTCTTCTGGGGGATGGAAAAAATCCCAGACAAAGATTAAATAGTATTCTGTTGCATAGCAAATCTTATCAGCCTAAGTGGAAAAGGAGTTTCCTGTGGATCCTGACCATAAGGCAAACAAATTCCCCACTGCTCACAACAGATACTGCAATGTACAAGGATTGCATCCCCTATCCAGGGCTTCTTCGTCTGGGAGTTTAGGAACCTCAATTCCTATTGGACTGGAAGTGTCCCTGCCCATGGAAGGTGGTTGAACTTGGTGATCTGTAAGGTCCCTTCCAACCCAAACCATTCTATATTCCTGTTCTTCCTCCAGCTGTAGGATGGGCAAAGTGAACAGATATGGCACTTTGTGGAAACTGGTCCCAGCTCCCATGTCCATTCCCCAGCAGCTTGCAAGCCCAAGTGTTCAGCATTTTCTTTTCATCTTTCAGAGAGGCCACACATTCTTCCACAGCACTTTATATTCACGCTTATAGCCCTGACACAGTGATGGAGCTCTGCAATTCAGGCCCTGGTGTTCTTCGATCCCTTGCAATACACAAAACAGTGGTGTCGTGCTTAATGCTATTTCCAAGTGCTCGAGCTGCCTGCCACTGAGTTATTGATCTGAAGAATTCAAGCTGGCCACATATCATTTGCCCAGTGAAAAGCCTGGCTGGCTATTGACACTCCCCACATGCAGTCCTGGCAGCCAGCAGTGACAGAGCAGGAACCCCTGCCCTGCACACAGCTGCTCACAGGGCACAACCAACCCAAAACCAAAGCCAGTGGCAGCACCACAGGCAGACCTGGGTTAACAGGCACCGTGGGGTGTCCCCTGCAGTGACTTGCTTGTTTGACAGGACTAGATGAAACATGTAATGACACCTCCAAGTCATTCGTGTTTGCGTTACTTGTGTAAACACCTGTAAAACCACTGGCACACAAACTGCAGCACTGAACTTCATGATCTGCCAGTTCAGCCATCTGTGAAATAATTCAGATTTAAAAAGCAATTAACCTAGCACATTTCTAGTCCTCCCCACCTTTGCTGGCCAGCAGTGGGTTCTCCAGTAAAGTCAGTGACCCTTGTGGATTGCCATGGTGCCACACAGCATTCTCCTCCCATGGAATAATAAATCCTGCAAATAAAACACACCCCAGAGCTACAGGGCTGTGCTGCATGTTTAATGCCCCATGAGAGTCCAGCTCACATCTTCCAGGGTGACATTCATGCATTCAAACAACCCAAGGCAGCCAAGAGCAGGTGCCAACGCTGCCATCCCTCTTCCCGGGGCTCTCAGCAGCACAGGACAACTCCCTCTGGCCACAGGTGACATTTCCACCTGGCAGGAAAGGGCACAGGTAACAGAAGCATCAGCTACTGAACCCTTGATATCGCAGAAGAGTTTTTCCTAAGTAAAACACTGTCACCTTCCTGCAAGGGCCATCTCCCTCTGGAGATGAGTTTTGCCATGTAGTAGCATCCTGCTGAACACCCAGCTAGGGTTCTGCTGCTCCAGACACACTGTCCCCAGGGTCATCGCTCTGTGGAGTTGTTCAATCCAAGTCATGTTTCCATAAATGAGTTTGAATTTATAATAAACTTGATGGTACCTAAATGATAGATATAAAAATAACCCAGTTGTGTGACACTCTACTCTGATGCTATAACAGATGTTTGAGGGTATAAAATTATGTTGTGAGCTTTGAAATTGCACATACAATTACAACCTTCATCTTTATTGCTACTCCTAAGTGTTAAATGCAACTATGTCTACTTTAAGACTTCACTTATTACCATATTTCTCCCTCTCTCCCAAACCAAGACTGACTTGCAGCACTGTGACACTGGTAATTATTCTCCTCCTCTGACAAATTCAGGGGAATGAACAGAAATCTTTGTGGAGCCCATTTAACATTTATATTGCACAAACAATTTGGTTCTTCCTTCATTTCCAGGAGTGTTGGCTCTCTCAGACAAGTAAAAGTCTTCAGGGCAGTACCTTGGGGAGAGATGTGCTTTTCTATTGATGGGCTGTGGGAATTCAGCATCAGAAGCTAGCAGCTCAGTGCTGACAAGAGTCAGGGGCAGGTTAAATCAATATGGGTCTTCATTTCCTTCACAGTTTTTTGGGGTTTTTTTTAAGAATTCTTTTTATAGTTTGTGTTTTCACGGTTCTCGTAGCAACAAGAGCTGCTTTACATACCCTCCACCAAAATGTCATCAGTTCATGTCATCACGTGCCTCCAGGACCTGGATCTTCAGGAAAGCTAAAAATACTGCAAATTCTGGGTCAAACCACAAGAGCTGATGCCACAGCCTGAAAGCACATAGCACAAACACCACAGACTTCAAGTGCTCCTCCTGAATTAAGGTTGGATGAAGAGAAATGCATTTACTCCATCCTCAAAAGTTCAGGAATTCAACTCAGAGGGAAGAATGGTGCAGGGACAGGTTTTAGTCCTCCTGGTGCTCAAATATGGTCTCTCCAGCACATTTTACCCTCTTAATAATTGATGAGTGGCTGAAAGCACTGACTGACCCTGCCTGCAGAGCCCTCCTGGTAAGTCCCCACGTGGTGGGGACAACCTCAGGCTGTGACCCTGCTGCTGCCAGTGCAGTTCTTGCCTTCTTCCTTATAGCAAAAAGAAAGCATGTTTCCCTCAGGGAGCATCTCCTGGGCAAGCAATCTTCTGTGGAAGGAGAGAGACTTAATCTTTCTTTTCATATTTACTTTGGAGGGACAATTGTCAGCTTCTCCATGAGCAAATAACACATGGCACTACTACAGTCTAACAAGCAATTTTAACTCTTCCCAATAAAATCAGATTGGAACTGACACCAGCAGAGAATCAGAAAAAGCCTTGGCTGAGTGCCCCCAGGGAATACACTCAAGTTTAGGTCAGCATTTGATCCACTGAGTGCAGCTTCAGAAGCCCTTGAGCACAGGGAATATGAAGCTCCATCAAAGCAAGAAGCTTCCACCACTCCAACAGTGCCAGGTCTAACCCAACTGCTTGGACATGGAATGTGAGGATGGGAAAGGATGCTGCACATCATGTGTTGGATTTCCATCACCTGGAAGGAGAAGGTGAAAGAGAAGCCCAAAATCCAAGTAACTCTTTAAGTGGATTGCTCACTAATGACACTGCTTCTCCTCCATTTGGTTTTACACAAGGAATTGCTGGCTGCAGTCAGGCCATCCTGGCACTACACCTCCCAACACAATCTGAGAGCTACTTGCTGTCTTCCCACACTGTCTGAACAGCTGCTGATGTTTCTGCCATGGGAAGAAAAACTTCACAGCCTCCCTCCAGCACAGTGGATGGGGAGCAGTGGAGAACAGGACACGGCTTCCCCAAGGCAGGATAACTACCATGGATGAAAAGGGATCATCCAGGCACATGGAGGAGAAATTGGGACCAGGTACCAGACAGCCTAAAAGTATCCTGCTAAGACCCACGTCCTCCTGCACCACAGGGCTTCACATTGTCCCTGTGGACATCGCCAAGGGGCCCAGGGCAGCCCAAGCTGGAGAGCGACAGCTGAGCCCAGAACGTCCCCAGAGCCACTCGCCAGGGTGCTGGGTACGGGCTGAGCATCAGCGACAGCGTGCACAGCCCGTGCAAAACCTGCACAGCGCTCACAAACCCAGAGGCAATGCTGGCCTCTTGTGGCAGCTCTGGTCCTTTTCCTTCTTTAAAAACAGAAGTTTTCAAAAGTGAAAAACAAACAAAATAAAACAAAGCAAAACAAAACAAAAAACCCCAAACAAACAAACAAAAAAAAACCCCAAAAAAACCTTACCATGTCCCAGAAACTGCTGGAATTCAAAGATTGCCGGGAACAAAACCAGGCTGGTTTTGAACAAGGTTCTGCTGACAAGGTGGGGCTGGACAGGGCTCTGATCAGCATGGCTGGTGGAAGGCATCCTTGCCCATGGCAGAGGGTTGGAACTGGGTGAGGGGTAAGATCCCTCCCCACCCAAACCGTTCTGTGATTCTAGAACTGAAAAATCCCACTGGGGCAAATAAGATGGACCTGCAGCAGAGGTGCAGCCACATCCCCATGTACAGCACAGGGAAAGGGGCTGCACAGGGAGGAAGGGAGGAAAATGCCATTTGCATTGGGGGAGCAAAGGACAAGAAGCTGCAGACTCTGCTTGCCAGCAAAGAACCCATTACACAAGTACTCTGTCCCTGAAAAAAAGTCCTTTCCCATGAAATTCCCACATAGCTTAGCTTTTGTGTGATCAGTACACAAATGGAGGGGAAATGCAGTCAGAAGTGGCCATGCCAGCCAGGGCAGGGGGGCCCAGCACAGCTCCTGCTGCCTTTGCCCATCCCACCTTCAGCACATTGGGGTGGCTGGGGGCCACAGGCCCTCTGCAAAAATAAGTGGGGAAAAAATAAGTATCTTCAGCTCTCTGGTTGCAGCCTCAGTGGCAGCACACACCTCCATCTGTACATGCTGCACAGGGCTGTAGGTCTGGGAGGCCCCACACGCTGCCCAAGGGCCTCTGGTCTGAGTTGACGTTGAGGCAGCAGCCACAGGACCCGGGTAAAATGGAAAGATCACAGAATTACAGATTGGTTGGGTGGTAAGGGACTTTTCAAGGTCATCTAGTCCAACCTCCCATTCCTGCCATGGGCAGGGGCACCCTGCACCCTCCCAGACTGCTCCAAGCCCTGTCCTATCTAGCCTTGAACAGTTCCATGGATGGTCCAGCCACAGCTGCTCTCGGCAACCTCTGCCAGTCCGCACCACCCTCACAGGGAAGAATTTCTTAAGAAAATCGAAACCAATCCTGCCCTCCTTCAGATTAAAGCCATTCCCCTTTGTCCAGAGTCCCTCTCCAGCTTTCTTGGAGCCCTTTAATACACTGAAAGGGGCTCTCAGGTCTCCACAGATTCGTCTCTTTTTCAGTCTGAACAACTTCAACTGTGTGAGCCTGTTTTCACAGAAAACGTGCTCCAGCCCTCTGAACATCACTGTCTGTATTGTCCTCATTGTGGAGACACAACAAAATCACTCAGTGGTCGCTCCTCTTTGACCCCAGGATGAGCATCACTCCCACCACACTCTTCCCAGCTCTGTACCACCTCAGCTCTATCCTCCACTGGCTGCCAGAAAACAGCTGCTGAAAACAATTAATACATGTTGATTGTTTATTGATTCCAACATATTAATAGATTGGATAATAAACAGTACTTTTAAACATTCTCTTAACCAAAAATATAACAAATATTTACAATCACTCAGTAAAAATACAAAAAGCATACAGAGGCACTGTCTTTCTAAAAGACATAAGTGTAAGAGGTATCAAAAAATAGAAGACAAACATTGCTTGTTACAGAATACTTTACAATCACTGACTTGTGCAGTACAATTGCTATTGGAATATCATTACATCTGTGCAGTTTTGCCAATGCTCACATATTTAGAATTTAATTAATACCAAGCTAAACTGCATTCCAGGTATATCAGAAATAAAGATAAAACAATAAAAAGCACAACAGAAGCAAAAGCTGGGTTGGGAATTCAAGATAGATTACCCTCTATACAAGCATTCTAAAATATAATGTGTAAAGCTCTTCTAAAGAGAGAGTATCCCTTTTTTCTTTTCTTTTTGCAAAGGCAGTGGTAAATTTATCCTTCAAAAATTCTCATGTTTTATAAAAACTTAAATGACAGGGTTGTATTTCCACTGTGGCCTGCAGTAAAATTACCTGGGATGTGATGGAAGAGGTTTTGGAACACCCCTGATGCCCCACAGGCCCCTCTGCAAGTGACATCACTGGTAGGTTCAGCCCTTGGGGACACCCTCTGCCTCCGGCAGGTGCAGACAGCCCCCAGTGCACCCCATGCCCAGCAATGGGCTCTGACCACCTTCCAGTGAAGCATCACTCACCTGGCACCACAGAATGTGCTGAGCTGGAAGGGACCCATCAGGATCATCGAGTCCAACTCCTGGCCCTGCACACAAAACCATCCCCAACAATCCCACCCTGTGCCTGGCAGCGTTGTCCAAACACTTCTTGAGCTCTGCCAGGCTGGTGCTGTGACCACTTCCCTGGGGAGCTGTTCCAGTGCCCAGCCACCCTCTGGGTGAAATACCTTTTCCTAATATTCAACCTAAATCTCCCAACTGAGCTTCAGGCCCTTCCCTCAAGTCCTGTCACTGGTCATGAGAGTGAAGAGATCAGTGCTGCCCCTCAGGAAGATGCAGATTGCAATGAAGTCTCTCTCCCCTCAATCTCCTTTTCTCCAGGCTGAACAGACCAAGTGCCCTCAGACACTCCTCATAAGGCTTCCCCCCACTCCAGACCCTTCCCCATGCTCGTGGCCTCCTTTGGATGCTCTCTAATAGTGTCCTGTCCTTTTCATATCATGGTGCCCAAAAATCACACACAGGACTCAAGGTGAGGCCACACCTACAAACTGATCTGAGCAAAGGCAAAAGGAAGGAGCCAGGAAAGCCTCACACTGCCCATTGTTGGCAAACACTCAAAATCTGTCCACATTGCAAAAATGTGAACTGCAAACACCCACAGCCATTGTCTTTCCATACTTTTGTGTACTTGGGAAATGAACCTGATGCTCAGAGCCTCAGTGATCTCATTTTCCCCTTCCTGCAACTGGAGAGGCCAATTCAATTTTACCAAACTACACTGCTTTCTCAGGAATTATTTGGAAGTTTAAGATTTATAACAAAACACTGTGTGCTTAAATCATAGAAATCTGAAATGCATCTTTCACCAACAACTCAGGAGCAAACAACGAGCAGGAAGTGAGCAAACCCAGGTATGGCAGTGGAAGAACATGACACAAGGCACCTTAACTGATTATCAGCATCAGAGCTCGAGTTAGAAGAACCTAGCAGAGGTACAGAGTCAGGGATCTGTGGTCCAGAAGACATCACTTCAACAAAGCAGTGTACAACAGGTACTAACCACCATATTGCTTCTGTCTCAATTACCAAAAAAAGGGATAATGTCTCTTCAAACCCACACCAGACACTCTACATTTGGCTATTGGCCCCAATCAATGTGATCGGTTGAGTAAAAACAAACAAACAAACAAACAAAAACCCCAGCAAGGAGCAGCAGAGAAGCCACACTGTGCGAGGCAGGAGTAGCAGGAGTAGCTCATCTGTCATCATTTATGCATGATTTATGTACACCAGCTGTGATGGCTATTAGGAAAATATGATTAGTGAGACTTTCACTCATTCCAGAACTTTTCAGTGTCTGCCAAGCCCTGTGGAACAGACGGATGCTGTGGATGTGCAAACACCACCAAACCCCATGTTTGTTTGGGTGATTTATTCATCTGACTGCCAGGAGACCCTGACCCTGCCCCTCACAGGGGCTTCCCTGCGTCCTCAAAGGCAGCACTATTGGGGTAAAAGAGAGCCACTTTAGTAACCCCCATCCCCTATACTTTTGTTCAACAGGCTGGAATAAGCTGCAGCTTCCCCCCCAAGGCCAGTTTCATTCACCTGGCACNTTTATAACAAAACACTGTGTGCTTAAATCATAGAAATCTGAAATGCATCTTTCACCAACAACTCAGGAGCAAACAACGAGCAGGAAGTGAGCAAACCCAGGTATGGCAGTGGAAGAACATGACACAAGGCACCTTAACTGATTATCAGCATCAGAGCCCGAGTTAGAAGAACCTAGCAGAGGTACAGAGTCAGGGATCTGTGGTCCAGAAGACATCACTTCAACAAAGCAGTGTACAACAGGTACTAACCACCATATTGCTTCTGTCTCAATTACCAAAAAAAGGGATAATGTCTCTTCAAACCCACACCAGACACTCTACATTTGGCTATTGGCCCCAATCAATGTGATCGGTTGAGTAAAAACAAACAAACAAACAAACAAAAACCCCAGCAAGGAGCAGCAGAGAAGCCACACTGTGCGAGGCAGGAGTAGCAGGAGTAGCTCATCTGTCATCATTTATGCATGATTTATGTACACCAGCTGTGATGGCTATTAGGAAAATATGATTAGTGAGACTTTCACTCATTCCAGAACTTTTCAGTGTCTGCCAAGCCCTGTGGAACAGACGGATGCTGTGGATGTGCAAACACCACCAAACCCCATGTTTGGATGGGTGATTTATTCATCTGACTGCCAGGAGACCCTGACCCTGCCCCTCACAGGGGCTTCCCTGCGTCCTCAAAGGCAGCACTATTGGGGTAAAAGAGAGCCACTTTAGTAACCCCCATCCCCTATACTTTTGTTCAACAGGCTGGAATAAGCTGCAGCTTCCCCCCCAAGGCCAGTTTCATTCACCTGGCACAACCCAGATGATTTCTGATGGAACACAAAGCCTGTTGTTCCCATGTAGAAGTTAATAAGCAACTACAGTTGACAGTGGGATGGCAGGATCTGGATTTATATCCCACAGGAATATCAGTTCAAGAGTTCTATTATCAACATTGCATGTGCTGAAAACACTCACTCTGCCCTGCATAGCTTTGACACATTAATCTTTAGTCATTAAGGCCCTTGCAGGTTCATTATAAGCATTAAGGCCTTGAGAAAGCAAAATGCATTTACTATACCATACCTCAAGTGGATTTTAATACATTTTTTCAACCACTTGCTTCTCTGATACTTGTGCCAAAAAATTATACAGCCAACCAGTGAGTATAGATTAGGCATCCTCTTCCTCAGCATCACTGTTCATTTACACTTCTCAATTCCAATCATGACAGGTACATTCCAGGCAATGCTGAACCTGGAACTGCTCTGAAGGCAGACACAACCTGGGTCATTCACATCCACTTGGCTGCATCAGCCCCTAGCTACTATGGAGAAAGCACATCAAAGGCTTTGGGTTGTTTTTGGTACTTGTGGCATTTTCCAAAAATGTTGCATTCCCCTTGCACCCCTGCACACATATAGGTAAAAAAAAAAAACCCTTAAAGCTCTTCACAACTATGGATATAGAAATCAGTTTTGAGGCACTGTAAAAATGACAAACATCATCTTTCTAGCTTAGGCTGTAAACATCACAACAAAGATTTACAATTGAATGTTTAAATACATATTCACACATTCATGTCTGATTTTAACACTAGAATGGGGTGTCGGAAGGAAGGAAGGAAGGAAGGAAGGAAGGAAGGAAGGAAGGAAGGAAGGAAGGAAGGAAGGAAAGAGAAAGGAACGAAAGGAAGAAGAGGAAAGGAGAAAGAAAGGAAAGAAGGAGAAAGAAAGGAAAGAAGGAGAAAGAAAGGAACCTGCAGGCCATTTCCAGTTCTACCCCTCTGCACTCTGGCTGGCTAAAAGTAAAATCAAAGAAGCAATTCTTTTGGCCATAGTGAAACTAGAGGATCATGGGTTAATACTGGCTGGCTGTAAGTCAAAACTCTCATTGACATCAACAACACCAGGATTTTTAACCAGGATTTTAAAAAAATGGTTTGAGATCATCTGTATTTTCCACATAAACACCACGGGGTTTTTTAACCCATCATAAAATGCATTATGCTCTTCTATAAGCACTGTGTCATTTATTATTCAGTTTCACAAATTTTATTTGAAATATAGGTGATCTGTAATTCTTTTATTTTTTTTTTCGAAGATAACCTTTGCACCTAAACCCTGTGCAACTCTGGGAAAAGGCCAGAACATGTGGGATGATCTTAAAAACCACAACACACAGTTGAGTTTAGAGTTTTAGAACATGCTTTGCATGTTGAACTCTGCAGGGCAAAACCTGTTAAAACTCTTTTGGGAAAGCTCCAGATCTCCCCAAATGCTCCCCATAAGCTACAGCTTCTACATTTCCAACATTCCTTAACAGGGGAGGAGAGCACCGACCGCTGCCTTAGTTGGCTGGCAGCTAAAAATTTTCTAAAAATCCTCAGACAGGAGGTTTCTGCTGTGTCCATGTGGGAGGGGAGCAGCAGGAGTGCTGCTGGGCATTGGGCTCTATTCATATTAAATCTAAATCCACTCTAAAATCTATAAATTTCTGCACCCGTTTCTACTCTTCTGTGTTTATTTCGAGAGCACAACAGTTGATGTGTAGCTAATTTGCTGTCACATTGACTTAACATTTATATTAGCCAACCAGAGCACTCCCAACACACATAAAGGAAACTCCCATTTAAAAATATTAAATTAATAAATTATTTTCAGATACTTCAGCAACATCCTTTGCTTTTGCTGACACTTTGATATATTTTTTTTTGAAGTTCATAAAATAACACTCTCAGACTTCTAACGGTCATGTAGAAAATAACAACAATGGAAACTACCAAAGGATCACATGATATCATACAGAAAAATGCTCCCAAGTTTCAAGTGGTGATGACAACTGGTCCTCCTCAATGCATGAAGCTCGGTCCATCTCTGGGTACCCATGCTGGTATCCAGGCAGTCAGCACATTCCTTGAACAGGATTTTCTGTTTCATAGGCAGAAATAGCTTCTTAGGTGGTGGTGGCAGAGTGAAGGAAGGTGTAAAGAGGTGATCCAACCCATTCATCTCATCTGTGACAGAGGCAAGGTCTGAGGTCAGTAGCAGCAAGTTGTCAGCAGTGGCTAACAGAACCATGAGACCTTCTCCCATGTCCCTTGTGTTGTGAGTGGTTTATATAAATAGCCGAAGGGTTAAACTGCTGATACTTGTTCATCTTCTGAAAAACAAGAAAAAGAAATAGGCAGTTATTCCACCAGTCCCCACCTTGGGCATATAAGGCACAGACCAGCACCCAGTGAGGTGATCACAGTGAGTCTATGACAACTTCACCCCTTCAGCAGCATGTTTTCACTGTCTTTATCATCACTCATCACTGCACACTCCGTATCACTATTTATCAGATCCTCAGGCAATCACAGAATGATTTGGGTTGGAAGGGATCCTATAAAGCATCTCGTTCCAACTCCATGCCATAGGCAGGGACACCATCCAGGCTGCTCCAAGCCCCATCCAGCCTGGAATTGTGCACTTCCAGGGATGGGGCATCCCCAGTTTCTTCAGTCTGAGGTATGATGGTCACATGATAAAGGCATATTGTAAAACAGAAAATCCCAGATCCTCCAAAAATTATCAGCATGCAGCTCCCAGTATGCCAAAAGCTATGGATTTGGGAAAAAAGCCAGCAAATTTCCATGCAGTGAGCATTTTATACCAAATAAAATTAACCAAGCGCTTCAAAAGTAGTAAAATAGGTGCCTCTAAAAGTGTACAGTTAAATTTAGCTTAGAAAAAATTTGATTAAAAATGTTTGAAGCAATGACTTCCTTATTTTTACATCAAAAGCACAACAGAATCAATGCCAGGAAATTTTATGTTTACTCTAAGTTTGAACTGCACTACTAATATATATGTTAACTACTGCTTACACATTTTAAAGGGCCAAGATACAATCATTTTGCATCAGAAATTGTTTTAACCTAAATACAGGCTCCTTTTAAATCAGACTGAAATGGAAGAAAATAATCACAACATTCTAATAAAAAAAATCTAGTTAACCAGCAAAAGGTACAGAAGATCACATCAGTGCACAGAAATTAAAAGCAAATTAGCAGATAAACAATTAAGCAGAAATTCCCCTGACCTGAAGTTAGCTTTGACACAATATAAGAGCAGTCTTTATCAGAAAATCCTCTCACATTTTGGTCACCCCACAAATGCCATCCTTGGCAGCACTGGCTGTTGCTTCAAACAAGATTATGAAAAATGAACTGGAAGAGACACTGTCAGGCCAAGTTAGGCAGAGAACACAGGTTTCATCAAATGCACTCTCCAGAAGAACAAAAGTTCACTATTATCTTGTTCAATATTTTGAAACTCAATCTCCAAAAGTATCTGCTGAGGCATAAGGCAGCTCAATGCCAGCACACCAGAATACAAATGAAATAAGTTCACACCACCAAATCCAAATCACTCATTTCAGATTGTCACCCTGATGCTGGCCAAACCACTGGGACACCAGTTAATCAACCCAGGGAGGTCAGAGTTTTCCCACACGTAGCCTGTCAGTGTCCCATCACTATTTAAGAGGAGACAGATTTTAAAGAAAAAAAAAACCAACCACAAACCAATATCTACATGCTCTTAAGTGTCTCAGCTGTACTTTAGGAGATCTTATATGCATCTTTTTGTATATTTATTTATTTCCATATACTTTGAGTTTGTTTGGTGCCAGCATGCTTTTTCTAAGGGGAAGGCATTCTCTCTTTGCTTTAAACGTGTATGTACATGCACACAGCTGTGCATGACATACATGTGCATACAGCCACACAAACACAACTGTGTGCTTTAGAGATTAACCCGCTTTTAATCTCCAAGAACGACCCAAGAGAAAGACCAGAACATCGCTGTGAAGTGCACCCTGCACAGCCCCACTCCCCAGCCAGGTGTTCACCTACCATCCTCTTCACTATCTGCGTCAGGCAAGTCTGCTACCCTGGGGCTGGACGGCTGCCGGCCGTGCCACTGGGGCATCCTCGAGGAGACACAGGCCACCGGGTCGCTACCGAGAGCAGCTGGTGGAAGTCTAGAGAGGTCACTGTGCAGCATCTTTGACCTCTGCACTGCCACACTATAGTCTGGAGGTTTGAGGTGTGGGTGGTGGGGCGATCCTTCTTTTATGTCCGCTAAAGAAATCCCCATATATCCCGGAGGGGTGGGCGGTGGCTCCCTATACCTATCGTCCTTCTTAGGTGAGGTGACACAGTACACTGGGCACAAGAAATAAGCAATGGAAATGTTAAAGAAGAAAAAGAAAGGAAACAAAACGTTAAAAAATCATGAAATGTTACAATGGCAAAACAGAAACTGATAACAAAACGCAAATGCAGAAACACTGGTTATAATGACAGCAGCAGGTATTTATGCCTTCATTTCTGCTTTCTATTTATTTTAAGAAGTCAGAGTAGCAAAAGAATCCATGAACTCCTTAGGTGAGATGCCAATTGAGTGGAAAGAGGACTCTAAGCTTGTCTGCATTCAGACTGCAATTAACACCCTTTATTACAGTCCCTACTCCTGTGGCCCTGCTGCACCAGGGGATGCTCTGAAGCTTTCTGGCAGGATGGAGAACCAGCACAGCCAAGTCTGATGCCACTGTTACAGGCTGGGAAACTGAAACAGAAGGAATTAAGGCAACCAGCCCAGAGTTACTTCACACAGCATGCTGGTGTTTGACAGCAAGAACTGCTGGTTGACTTCTAACATCCATTTCATCGCCCAAAAGACGTCAGTCGCTTAACATAAATTCATTAAAATAAAATATCACCATATCAACTGATGTGCATAAAAACATGAAACTATCTGGCTATGCCATAGGAAGAAAAAAACAGCATCACTTAAAACTGATCCTACGAGGCAGACTGTGTACTGAGCCTGCATTAATTATTTTACATTTTCACAGAGTGAACGATGGCTTATCACACCCATACTTTTGATTTCTTACTTTTTTCCCTTGGTTTTTGTTTTGTTTTCTTTTATACCCTTATCTTAAACTCTGTTCTCTGTTTACAAGTGAGAAAAACAGGAACAGTTATAGGAACAGCCTTTGGAAGGGCTGCATTACACCTTGTGCAGTCATGAAAAGGCTACAATCAATATTATTTATTTGCAATGTCCATGTCTCATAATTCATCTTTTCCCTTCCTGCCCTGTTCAAGAGTAGTTCAAGTCACAGAGGCTCTCAACCCAAAATTTAATTCTTCT
Source organism: Illadopsis cleaveri (assembly GCA_013399915.1). Classification (NCBI taxonomy): domain Eukaryota; kingdom Metazoa; phylum Chordata; class Aves; order Passeriformes; family Timaliidae; genus Illadopsis; species Illadopsis cleaveri. The sequence continues at coordinate 31,079 of VXBB01001422.1, forward strand.
TAGGTTGCCTCCCCTCCCTCCCACCCCAGGTCTGGGGCTTATGTGCATGTTAAATTGGGCTTTTTTCCATGGACATGTTGCAACAGTAGAGTTTCAAAGCCAGGGTAATTTTTTTAAATCTCTTAGTTGGGTGAATTTGCATTCTTCTTGTGGATCCATTTTTAACAGTGCATGTTCATTAGTTTCATGTATTTCAGCAAATGTAATAGTTTCTTATCTTAACAGAATGTGAAGGGATCAAAAATAAAGGAGTATTTTTTATTGTGTTGTAGACTTGTGAGATTCTAACTTTTGGTATCAGGAACACAAACTAGTTCATACTTGATGGCCTCACCTCATACTTGGGCTGACAGTAAAACAAACAAACCAAAATCAGTCAGCCTGGGGTTTAGCAGATACACGTGGGTACAGGCAGAGATTTATACTATTGAATTACAGGATTTATTTTCATTTAACTAGCTCTGAATGAGGTCTCTGTGAAAAAGCAGGGGAAGTGAAGAGGATCTGCCCTTCCCTGGAGGGATGGGGAAGGGCTGGGTCCTCACCTCACCTTCAGCCTTGGTTGGATTTGCAGGAGGAATCACAAGGGTGGGTATGTTCTCCTTCAAAGGAGAAAGCTTCAGGCGCCCTAGAGCTAACCTTTGGTCTACTGTAGTAATGCAGGAATAATGTGTCCCTTTGTCAAGTTCCAATTCCACAGTATTTTACAAACGGTGAAATAAAGTGAAGATATCTTTGGCACACTGTGTGATGGTGAACAGCTAATGGATTTGCATTTGCAAACCTGTAATTACATCCACCCATATCAGACCTTTCCATGAGCAGCTCCAGCACTCTGTGAATGCTCCTCACAGCTACAGAATGGAAAAAGAATTAAAAGGAAGGGAAAGTGCTGTCAGCAAAGACAGCGTGTACTGAACAGCGAACCTGCCATCCCCTAATATAGCTCAGATGCTCATGAACAGCTCTGAAAGGCTGAAAGGGCAGAGCACAGGCACAGCAATACAAGTTTTCTACAAGGCTCCACCACGATTTCTTTTCCAAAGGCAAGGAGGAACACAATCCAAGACCTCTGCCCTACCTGCAATGTTTATTCAGACAATTACCTTTGATAACAAAGCCCTCCAGCAATCCACTCAGTAATTAAATTGCATTTCAGCTGCACCCTTGCCTCACAGTCTTAGAAAGCTTTGCATTCCATGTTTTATCTTGTATAACCCAGTTCCTTTAATTTTGGCTACTGAACTTACTAGGATGGGGGAAGAACATCTTGCCTGATAGAACTATGCATATTTCAAAGAACACTTTTACTTTTTTCTCCTTTCATAAGTAGCCAAACTGCAGCTGTATAATCAGATAAATGGCATCTTAAAATAGCAAAGATAGGAAAGGAATCTGCTTTGTCCTTGAGCTTTCAAAGCCCAAAGTCCTGTGGATGAAAGGTGCCCCAGCTCCAGAGAGGCAGGTGAGCTCCACACCACTCTGCAGTCATCCACTTCCCTCTGGGTTCCTGGGAAGTCTGCATTATAAGGAGTAAGGGATCACTGACCCTTGTCAGAAGAACATCTACAGTGGTGAGTGCACCTCCAAAATCATTCAAAAAACCAAAATAGGATACCTCAGAAAAGAACTGCCTGACATTTTCCTGAAGAGAGTTTTCCTGCCGACTCATGAAGTGATAGGGAAGTGCACTTGTTTACTATCTTGATATTCCTAATGCAAAAGAAGGTGGCTTGAAAACACACTGTGTAGTGCTATGATTACAACCACGTGTGAAGCTGAATTCAACATGCCAGGCAGCCCCAGACCTGTTGATGTCATTTCTTAACAACTTAATATCAAAATGAAAAACAGATGTAGCAGCTTCCATGAGCTGTTGGCTTGGCTTACCTATCAGGCCTTTTTCTGTACTCGAAGTAACAGTTTTGTAAGTTGTATCAGCGCCTGGTTTAGAGTCCAAAACCTCCGTCTGCTCCGCTGTGGAGTTCTCCAGCCCCCTGCGCTTAATTGTCCCATAGTTTGTCTCGTAAGTGTCTGACAGGGAGCTGGAGGATGCCCAGCTCTGCCGAGACTGATCCAGCTCCACGCTGGCTTTCGACTGCCTGTTGGCTTTGGCAAAGGCTTCGGAATACAAATAACCCTCCTCGGAGTAACAGTTTGTGGGATCCACTTCAGCTATAGGTCCATCCAGCTGGGTGTGACGGTAAGAACTGAGGAGATCCCAGCTCTTCTGGTTTGGGATATTCTGGAAATTGTCATGAGAACTACTTGAGCATGAAGTCCAGCTTCCCCGGCCGCTGTCTGCTGCCTCTACCATGATGTGCTCATGAGAGATCTCCTCGCTGCTCATGGAAGACGTGAATGCCATTCCTCTGATCAGAGCAGGCCTGGTGATGGACCAGCTACATTGGAAAACAACAGAAATTGGAAAAAAAACACTTGTAAGCTTTTACAGTAAGAGCAATGTACTCAGAGCAAACTCTGGGTTTGTATCAGGTGAGCAGCAAGCTCAAGGCACAAAGGAGCACTGACAAGAGACACTGTTACTCCCAAACCATTACTGCACCCAGCAGCAAGGAAGTTATTCCCAAGGGAATACCAAGTTTGCAACATGTATTTCCAGGCTGCACTCCAGATCCCTAAGTCTGACCCACAGAAGCTCTTCTCTACCAATCATAGCAACAGTGCCTGACAGAAAGCAGAGGAGTAAATTACCTCTTACATTTAGTCTGCTACCACCTTTTCCTTTAGATTTATAAACTAAAACAAAAATAAATATTTAGAATAAAATCCAACCCCTACACTGGCAGCAACATCAAGTTGTCTAGACAGAGTGGAAACAGCTTAATTTCAAGTACATTTGGAAATATTAGGCATAAGTAACATTTGTGGGAACAATATGGAGGGACAGATTCTGAAAAGCAAAGTCCAAAATTTCTTTTTAAAGGAATGTCTGCTGAAATCTCCAATCACTCTAAATGCATAATTAAGGGGGGAAAAATAAAGCCAGGTTTGTATGAATTTAGAATACATGAAGATAGGATTGCTAGACATTATTCAAGTCTCCCAACTATTTATGGCTGTGTTAACAAATGCATGGGCAGCACAACATTAAAATTCAACACCCTCCCTCAGCAGTTTACTGACACGTTGTGAAATCAAGGAGTGTTTCTTAGGTATTTGCAAGCAAGGGGCTTTCTTTCCTTCCTTTTCTATTTTGTAAATCCTAGGATAAAATCCACTTTCTTCCCTCGCAACCCATTGAAACTAAGGAATAAAGAACAACCACAAAACATAAATTCAATGTGTATTATGCCTTCTAGACCGGGAATTATTTTCTTTGATGAAGCACATCTTTAAATTCCCATTTTAATCCTACAAAATAAACTGAATTACTCATTTCTTTCCATCCCTGAAAGTGTTCAAGGCCAGGCTGGATGGGGTTGGAAGCACCCTGATCCCTGAATGGGGGTTGGATCAAGATGATCTTTAAGGTCCATTGCAACCCACAGCATTCTATAATTGCATGTGCTGGAAAAAGTAGAAGTGTAAGGAGCATCTCTCATTTAGCTGAATCCATGACAATGGAGGACAGACAATGCTATCCCAAGATATATTGGGAGATACTACATCCCACTGATGTAGTATCCAAGGTGTTACAGGTAGCAAGAAAAACACAAAAAATTCCAGTTCAAAGCATCATTTCAGCACAAATTCTCATTGCACTAAAGTAACAAGACCTCTTGTGTGGAAACTGTCAGAAAGACAGTGGCAAAAAGCTGCCAGCCTGCCTAAGCAACAAATGATAATGAGAAAAATCCTTACAAATCACATTAGAGCATGTTAAGTGACTGGCACTGCTGACTCAGAGAGAATTGATCATATCCTGTGGTTCTTTTGCTGTCTCTCACCACGGCACTAATTTGCTAAGTGTCATCCTGGCTTTCAACAAGCTCCCAGTCCCCCGCAAGAAATATCCAGCTAAATCCCACCGATGGGAACAAGCTGTTGTCTCCCCAAGTAATACTGTAAGCTTCTTATGGAAACAGGCTCACACCCAGCAGCCAGTGCTCCAGCTTCCAGCAAAAGCTTAATAACCACAGTGGAGTGCACAAATGTGTCCTGGCCAAAGCTTCCTCACCCCTTCTGACACCAGCACACCAAGCCCCACCAGAAGCAGCTGCACCTTACCCCGGGCAGGGCTGGCTGTAGTCTGTCAGTGCCTGAGGATGCTCCTTCCTCTCTGCCCCTCCTGAATCCACAATGAGGGACTGGGACAAACTCCTCTCGTCCTGCAGGGCTGCTGACATGGAGTCCACAGAGCAATTGCTCACGATGCTGGACCGGGATGAAATCTCACTGTGACTGGAGTCCGAGAAGTTGTCGGATTTAGTGGAGGGTATGAGGGCGTAGCCTAAATACAGGACAGGAGAATGTCTTGATCAACACATGACAATCAGATATTGACACACACATTACAGCGAGGATATTTAGAAGAAAACCATACCCTGTTTGCATACAATCAGTCCACTGAGGATTTTAGGGAACTAAAGCTTTTAGCATCTATCAGCATCTAGCACTGATTTACTAATGGCAGTCCAGGGACACCAACAACCCACCTGCAACACCCCTACTCTACAGAGCAGCAGCTTTCACCTACACAACCAGAATCAGCAGCCTACTGCATCAGTACTGGGTGGGCAGAGCAGGTCTTTCCAATTCTGCAAGTGCTGAGTCCTTCAGTGTAAACGCAGCACACTTCCCACCATCCCTCTGCCATACTGCCATGCAAAACTCAAAAAAAGATTCTGGCAGTGGAGGAGGAGATGCTGACTAAGGTAATAGACAGCTATTAGCACTCAGGGATTAGCCATATGATCCATTTCAGTTTTATATTCTGCTCCAAAACTAACAGAGAAGGCAGCAAAGGCAGGAAGCACAACCTTGGCAGGAGCTGGACCAGACTCCATTGCTGTTCCCACAGAAGGGAAACAACTGAAGACCCCACCAGATTCAGAGCAAAATGTATAATGCTTTTTTTTTTTTTCACTTGGCTTACCCTCAAATAGTTTCTTTCACACACAAATAAGGTATACATTCCTATATATCTAACACCCCAGCCAAACTTTTTTTTCCCTAAATTTCTGCACATGTGCCTTTTAGCAGGACTGCCACATATTTACATTGATTAGGTGAAGAAATGAAATGAGAAGGCAGTGTAAAAGCCACACACACAACCTAATACACACAACAGAAGACCAATGCCCTTAAGTGCATAAACAATACAGAGATGATACAGAATGGCATGTGGAGACACTGGCATACAGCCACTGAGCACAAAGCCCATAATTCAAGATTTCACACCTTAACTTTGATTATTGCTATAAGATTTTAAGAGCAAATATGAGCAGCAAACAACAATATTATGAAACTATAGAACTGAACCTTAAAATGTACTTAAGAGCAGCCTTTTTAAGATTAAATTTCAGTTTCCTTTCATTTGGTAGTAAGTAATATTTCATATTCTTTGTATTTTTAAGGGACTCTTTAAACTGATACAACTGTACTGCAGTAAGAAATGTCCTCACAGTGTTCCAATTATTCGGAGAAGAAAGGGGTTCCTCTTCATTAAAGAAATTAATAACGCTATCTGAAAGCTGAGCCATAAAATAACAGGACATGTGTATGAACAGACTAAGTGTAAGTATCTGCTGAGCTGAGAAGGACAGCAGAAGATGTGATCAATGGAATACACACCAATGCTGGAAGTGAGCATTCCACTGACACCGTATCAGGGACTGTTTAATTAACAAATGTTGCAGAACTTACTGTTTCATTGGCATTTGTGACACACTAAGTAACTGAACTGACACTGTACCTGTTCTTTGATTCTCTAAACTTCACATTATTGTCTTCACTGCACTGTAAAGGTGATTAGCTATAAAGAACTGACACAAACATCTGGAAGGGAAGCACATTACACATCTTAAACATGTAAATGGTTAATGCTGAAATAACTTAGACAAACTCAGGATATCAGACACAACACGGACATCAGTCTTCCTTCTAAAAATACATTATAGTGTCTTCCTCCTTCTTCTAGGTCTTGTGCATAAGCAGTAGGATGTGTACACACTGCTGTTGCTACAGATACTTGCTGTACTCAGAGCATCAAAGTCCTTGTCCTTTTGGTTTTCGCTGCTTTCTAAGGCTTCAGTGGGCTCTGCTTCCCTTTTGGCAGTAAAAGCTGTTCTTTCCCTGGAGAAGCTTCTTTCCCTAAGTCTTCTAAACCAGAATGCCTTTGTTTTTGTAGGTTCATGCTCAACTTCTGCCTTTCTACTCTCTTCCTCTCTGTCCACCTTTGCACTTTTCTCAGAACTCTCTCCAGCTTGGCAAATCATCCGAATTTGCTTTTGTAAATAAGCCCCACCTATTCCATAGCTGCGCTGTCCACTGTTCTTGTTGCTGGTTTCACTGGCCAGTGATGAGGAAGAGCCAGAGAGATTCATCTGACTGCAGTTATCCGACCTTTGGATGTTCCCAACTACAATGAAGTAGACACAGACAGATGTTGACAGATGATGAGATAAGTAACAACAAAAATAACATCCTAATTGGAAGTTCTTTTTTTCTTCAATCCTATTTGTATATCACTTGGGTATAGCTCAAAAGAAAACGAAATCTAGGATTAAGTGGAACGTGTTCATGCCTAAAATTATGTCTTTCAGTTGTCTGTGAAGCACCTAATTTTAGATCAATGAGCTGTTAGCACAATATATACCACAAAGTACAGATCACCTCAATCAAATGAGATCAGTGCTGAAAGCAAGTTGAATTAATGAAACAATCCCCAAGAAACAAAACATTATTTTCAAAGAACCAGGTAGAAGTTAACAAAAATAACATCTTTACAAGCGATGCTCAGTGGAGCAAGATTTGGCAATCCAAGTATTTAAGCTTTTTATACATATGCTGTGTTTAAGTAAAGTAAGTGGCATTCTCCTAAAGGAAACAGGATCTTGTGAAGGCAGAAGTGGACGGACCAGCCTGATCTCCCACTGAGAAGGGTGAGAAGATGCAACAGGTCATTGTGCCATGCCATGCCAAGGCTGGGCTGTCAGTGAGACAAAGCAGCACAGAAGGGAGGGAGAGAGCCCTTACGCCATCCAACACCGACCACCCGCGCTGGCTACTGAGTGCTGCTAAGAGATTTCAAATGAATTTCCATCCAAGGTTGACTAATGATGAAGTGATGCAGGTCTTTTTAAGATGAAGACATCAAAAATAAAGGGATTCTCAGGGCATCATGAGAGACAGGGATGTATACAAAGCCCTGTGCACAAGAACAAAACACATGAACAGCGACTCGAGGATTTAGATGGACTCACTACTTCTGCAGCAACCTAAAACACCTGTCCTGGAGAACTGTGACACCATTCCATCTCCAGCTCTATCTAATCACCTGGTATTCCAGCTACCTTGGGCAAGATCAAAAGTTGTCTCAATAGCTGCAGTTGTGTCCAACACTGTCATCTACAAGAAATCCCCAGGTTTGTGAATCCCATTTATTTAAGTGGCCACCTAAATCTGAACTGGTATGATGGCAGGTGTCAGCACTTCAGATTTATTGGGAATTCTGTCAAAAGCACTTAGGCAGTATTTTAAGAAAACAATTGTTCCTTTTTTTAAATATTAAGTGACTTAAATGTCCAAAATTTACAAATACATTGGAAAATCATGTCTATTCATAGAAAGACGTGATTCTATTGTGGCACAACTATTCTAAACTCCTATTTCTGTTACATGTCACTACCAACAAATATTCCTGCCACTGCACACCCTGGTTTAGGCTCCAGTTTCTGGGAATGATGCTGCCACACACATACCTTTGCGTGGGGAGCCCTGAGGAGAAGCAGGTGGGCTGGAGTGCAAAGAAGATGCCATGGACATAGTGTCATCTGTTTGTTTCTTACTAGTAACTTCCTCAGACAAGCTTAGTGACTTCTGTGGAGAACCTGTACCTATGAAAACAATGGGATCAGTTACTGCATATTATTCTTCTTTTGAATTATTGATTTCTGTTTAAACTACAAATAAGCACTATGTTGAACAATCAGAATATTCAGCAAAGAGAGGAGCAGATGCTCAGAGAATTCTGCATGTGGAGGCAGTCTCCATTTAAATTTAGATCAGATCAGCTGTGGCCACTGCTATTGCTGGCTGCTCATCTGCACTGTGTTGAAACATCCATACCCCAACAGGAACCACTGCAATGGATACATTCATTGTGGTTTTGGCAAAAGACTATGGTAAAAAAAAAAAAAATCCGTGTGCAGTATAAACTTGAGAGGAAATCCTTGCCCACAGCATTGTTGGGACTGTGTTAAAAACCACGTGTGTCAGAGCCACCAGGTCAGTCCAAGATCTCCACAAGCAGGAGTTCTCAAGTCAACACTTGCAGGCACTACCCATAGCTTGGCCAGTTTAGCAAAACCCACACATGGTTTGGTGTTTCTTACTCACTATCAGGCCATCCTGCACAGGACTCAGTGCTGAGGAGTTATTTCAAGTTCTCAATAACTTGTTAGATCAGCATGGACCACCACACACAAATGAAGAAATACCTCTGAGAGAGGTTTCTAGAACTTATCAAACTGCACAGGCTTTTCAGAGGTGAACTAAAATAAATACTAACTGGAAACAGTATTTTATATGCTGTAATATATTGTTTTCTGAAGCTATTTTAAATTATGTTGATGCCCAATATACTATAAAATAATTTCATATCAGTTATTGACTGCAGCTAACTGCATTTAATAACCCACAACTGCAGTTTCAAATGATACAACAGTTATGTAAACACGATAAAAGCTTTTTAATAAAGAATATACTGCTTTGCAACTAGCAAATTTAGAGACAAAAGAATTATGTTCACTAGGAGCAACTAATAACATATGTTGCTCCATTTGACTATAATGTTGTTAAAATGGTGTCCCAGAGGTTAAAATATTAAATGTCTGTGATTTGTTTCAATGATTTCATCCAAATATATTAGACTTAATATATTACCAAGAGCATGGAGACAGCACCTCACCATTAACTGCTTTAAGGAATTTACAAAAGACTGCAAATGACTAAGCATGCCCTCTTAAACCACAGCAATATGCACCAGCTGTTCTAAAATGAATTCATGTAATGAAGCACAGTGGTATCTCACATAAACCACCCACCTAGAAAAGAGCTCTTCCCTCCTGTTTACCTTTAAATCTCCCCAGTCAGGTGAACTGAAAATACTCACTGAATGTGACATGATCCTTTGTCAGCCCCTTTTTCCTGCTGGGGTACAAATTCACAGTTGGGACCTGAAGAACTTGACTCATTCGGTTTTGTTGATGCTGATGGGCTTTTGTGGTTTGGCCAATTGACCTCATGGGCACTGGAGACATTTCAGAGGCTTTCCCTCCTCTTCTCTCACTTAAATTCTTTGTCACTGTTAGGGAAAAATATGCATATAAATATCTAGCACTTTCAATTGCAGGATTATTGCAGCACAACCATCCAGACACAGGAACCACTGTATAAGGAAGATAAATTGTATTTTAAACCATTTCTAGTCCAAACACTATGATCCCATCACACCGAAGATGATGTGTGAAAGAGTTTAAAAAAAAAGCCCTAAATTCTTGAAAGTGCCATAGAAGTCCTTAATAAAAAGATCAAAAAATGTTGTTCATTTCTACCACAAGCCTGTATTTTAAATGTTTGCATTTAAAGTGCAGTTGCATAACAGCATCTCCTTCAAAATCAGGTGGTTTTGCAACTGGCATCAAATGTTTCACTAGGTGGCACAAGTGATTTACAGCACAGGGCACTGTTTCAGCTTCTGCTTTAATCACACAGCAATTCACAGACTGAAATAAAGCATTCAATTTCTCCTTATATTCTGCTGGAAAACTGGATTGCAGTGTTACTGCTGCTCATTCCTATCACAAGCAAGGCCAGAAGCTGATTACTGAGGTAAGAAATGGGGGAGCTGAACCCCTGAATGTGGGTAATTTAACCAAGTGGGCAGGGACATCCCTGGGACAGGCCAGTGCTCTCACTCCACCAGATTTAAAACCACGAGGGGCTGGCAGCTCCCTCATGCTGCACATCACTCCTCTGTTCTTACTCCCAGCCCTGTAACGAGTATAATCTCAACTGCATCTCCTACCTGTAGATTTTGGGGTTTAGGGTTTTTTCCCTAGTGTTTAAAAATGGTACTTTTAATAATACTTCAATCTACTATATATTTATTTGTATATTCACTTAAACTTCATTTTCCTTTCTGATGTTGAAGAAAATATGGACTTGGTTTGCTTAACTATATGAAGAAGAACAGTCAGTATATATTCCCTGTTTTTACTTACAAATATCTATGGCTAGTACTGCACAAATAAGATTTTAATTTATTTTTTTAAAACAAATAAAAACCAATCTGATAACGTTTATGTTTTTCTCTTGGGTCTGGTACCTGTTATGATCGCACATAGATCATCTATCAAGAGTTCAAACACAAAGGATTTAAGATTTTTTAAAAGGGAGTTAAATATGGCCATTTCCAGGTTTCCTGCTTCAGTGCTATTTAAAAGAAAATTTGCATAAGACAGCATCTTAGGGAATAACAAGGATTTGCATCTTAATACTGGATAACGGCAAGGATTTAAAATTTTATCTTCAAGATGCCATCTCCTAGTCATCCTTTGAACTTACCTCATCAGAGACAAAACAGTATTTGAAAACAAAAAAAGCCTTAAAATGCTATATTTGGACAAAAGACAAGCAGGAAACATTATTTTGTTTAGCATGGTTGTTACTCATCTATTTTGAAACAAATCTGCCTTTCAAGCAAGTGAAAACTGCTAGAGTATCTTAATAAAACGCGATTATAATTTCTTATTTCTAAATAAGAATTTACTGAACTGTGTAAGACAGCAGGTCAGACAACAGTTTGTTTGACGAGAGCTCAAATTATGAGAGCTGTCCTGCTGTAGTCCTCAATTTGTGACTGTCAAGCCATGTCAAACTCATCAGTCAATATTGACCTAACTTCTCCTTCTCAACAATCTTCATTTATTCTAAGGTGTAATCCATTGCAGCTTCTATATTGATTTTGTCTCTTTCCATTTGTTGTTGCTCATATGGTAAACACTACTTTTATCCTTCCTAATTCTGTGCAAGGACAGCAGGGCACCAAGAGAGCTGATGTGCTATTGAATTTCCTGCCAGACTGATGGAAAGACACACAGCTTCAGGAACTAAAGGTCAAAATAAAAAACATCACAGAAGTTTTTTGAGCTCAACCAAAGCATGAACACACAAGCTGTCTTGCTGAAGCTCTCAGTACATGAACTGACAAAACAACACTTACTGCAGTATTTTCTCCTCAGAGGAAAAGTTTAAAAGAGTATTTCTAGAGCAGCAACATTTTTCATAAATGCCACAGTATGACTGCTGCTGTTCTAGCTCATTGTACTTACAAGTGCTGTATGCAGGCTCACACTGAACTGACAATGATTGGATCTTTTCTTCGTCTGTCTCTACACTGAGGTTGGACAGGTACTGCTTCACCTTCCTGGCCATCTGGGCATCCTCATAGAGCTTCTTGGCGTTCAGCAGCGAGCTGCGGCGGGCACGCTTCTTGTGAGCCCCTCCCTGCACGTCCAGCATGTTCGAGTTCATGCTGCCCTGGCTCAGGGATCTACAAGAGAAAAGATAAAAGCAGTAAAAGTTCAGTTCTCAACAGCAACCAAGAGCTACAGTAGCATAGGCCAAAGCAGATTAATACCAACAATCTTCAGTTAGGGCTAGTGCATGCTGATGCAAATGAGTTAAAAAAGATGAACAGCATTAAAACAACACTTGTCTTAACATATCTGCGTAAATTGAGAGCAGCAATTTGAGCCTAGAAGATGACTGCATATGGAAATGTGGAGCTGGGAAGAACAAGGGACAGTGCTGTGAGCAGAACTCATACAGCTTTGCTAATGAACCACAGGCTTGTGCTGCAAGACCCGCAGCTGGCAAGAAGAAATTGCCTCAAGTTGTGCCAGGAGAGGTTTAAATTGGACATTAGGAAAAACTTCTTCATGGAAAGGGTTGTCGAGACCTGGAACAGCCATCCCAGGGCAGTGGTGGGGTCATCACCCCTGGAAGTGTTCAAAAACCACACGTTTAAGGCACTTGAGGACATGGCTTAGTGGTCAACATGGTGGTGGTGTTGGGTTGATGGTTGGACTTCATGATCTCAGAGGTCTTTTCCAACCTTCACAGCTCTATGAATTCAACTGTAGATTCTAAAAGTGGACAAACTTGGTAACTTTGTTGGTTTAAAGAACTGGTACCCACTGTGTGCATCAGGCTTACACAGAAACTTCTTGCACTTAGCTGAGCACCAGAGTGAGTGACCACTGCAGTCCTCTTAGAAAACTGAGCCTCTCATAATGGCTAAACAAGGGGCGAATTATGTTAAATGTACAAAGTGCATTTGATTATACACTTAGCTTCTTTCTTCAATTAACTAAAAACATTCACAGAAGAGCAGCTCATTAAAAAAATGTATCCCAAGAAAGGTGAAGAAGGCAGTGATGATATACATATACCCAGACTTGTACAGAATTGCATCTCTGAAAGAGGATGCTCCTAGTTTTGAGCTCTCAAACCTATCAGAAACTGAAGCAAAAATAAATAATACTGTAATTGTTAAAGAATGTGAGTTACTCTCCCTGACAGTCACTCCTATTCACACTGAAAGAGTGACCAAACAACTGATCTGGGAATAATTTAAACACAGTCACCTCTGTTTCAACTGTCAAAAGTCCTACAGCCACACCAGTTCTGATGCATTTTTTAAATAAATGGAGATCACAGTGTAAGTCACATGTAAATTCTAATGGAAAATGTCTAAGTTGCTCAAAGCTGGGTTTGTGTGGGCATTTTTAAATATTCAGATGAATATTTTTAAAGCTACATGAAGACATTTATCAAGATCTTGTGTGTTCACAGAATCACAAGTGGCAGAATAAACAACATCAGGCACAGAAGAGTCATAATAGCCACAGGAGTCAGAATGAAACGTTGTTAGAGAAAATCCAAGGAATCAAGTACACTGAGCTTAGAAAGTAAATGCTGGAAAACAGCTGACTGCAATATTTTCAAATATGTTAAATAAATCATTCTGAGAGAAAATATAAGCTTAACAACTGTCAGCAATTTATAGCTTAATTAAATAAAAAAGTAATGTTATTGGAGACAAGGAGCAGCAAAAGGCATGATGGAGTGTTCACAGCTATTCAAACCAAGAGACTCCTGTCTCTTGATGGATAAGGACAATGACCAGGAATTTATGTGTCTTTTTAATGACAGAAGTATTTCATTATTTATATACACACTGGGTTTTTTTCTTTCAAGTCTGGATTTGACTTTTTAAGGCAATTTAATTCCATTTCCTTTAACAATTATTTTTCCTTATTCTCTTGTGTTCACAGTAATTCCAAGGGTTAGAAACTACAGTAGCTCCATGGGTCCTGGCTATTTCTCCCCATGAGCTGCCTTGTGAGCAGTTGATTATTGGGCACCAAATGCTGCCAGCCAAGAGCATCCACACCAGGATCAGAGACCAGTATCCAAACCTGCCAACCCCAGTGTGACCAGCCCAAGTCTGGCACTGTCCCCATCACTGCTATGCAAAGGCACACAGGTAACACTTATGGCAAACACAAAATATGGCTACAATGGCAGTCCTAAAATCACTGCCCTGTGCCAGGCAGGAATTTCCCTGGCCAACATCAGAACTCTCATCTTTAGTCATTCCATGATCCAGTCCTCACACAACCAACACTCCCAGTGGTATCAATGGGGATTTCGGTGCAGGAAATGTGAGATACATTTTAAACATATACTAAAAATAAATACTTTGAAGGTTGCCTGAACACAAACTTCAAGTAGGAAATTACTACATCATTACCACAATTCAAAATGTCCTTATAGTTGAAAATCCATAATGGCTTCAGCTTTTCTGTAACATGTTAAAAGGCAAATTACGTATTTCATTTACTTCCCAATACAGTCTGCCTTCCAATATAACTGCACAGCAGGGTTTTTTTAAATGCACAAAGCCAAAACTCAAACAACTTATTTACTACACAAAAGCAACTCAGAATTCTTATAGCTGCAGTAAAATGTTGGCTGTAACCCCTTACTCCTGTTTTCAAAAAAACCATGTATTGCAGGGTTAATAAAATGCATGCTGTATTTCAGATGCATGCACTAACGAGGAGGATGCAGTATGTTAAGATTTGCATAACCTTTATTTATCTTAGTTGCATTCAGCTCTACACTTACCCCAAACTTCTCCACCTCTTCTTCCTGTAAGCAAGAGCCATATACATTGAAGCATGTATTTGAACAGAAAAGCACAGGAAAAAAAATAAAACAGTTGAGAGTCAGGAAGAAAGATGTAGACAGGAAAGAACAGAAAAGAAAAAAATCTCTACACAGCCAAATTCTTCTCAAACAGTAACACAATGTTTTCATGAAATGCAAGGGCAAGACTTGACAAATATTTTAATATCTATCAGTTTTTTTATTTAACCTATGAATTGGAAAAATTAAATTTGCATTAATATATTTTCTGTAAGTCAAATTCAAATTTGATGGAGTGCAACTCATTCATATTGCAGAAAATGGAATTAAATTAATTTATTCTTTGCACTAGGCCTGCTGAAAGTATATGAGAAATCATCACTATCAATACTCAAGTGTATGATATTGTTTCCTCTTGACTGTTGGCTGGAAAACAAGCCAGTTGCCAAATACACTTTGAAAGCTTAGATGCTCTCTATAATTGGTAATGAACTGGTGAGCAAGTCTCATGTTGCCCCTTATACACACCCTTTCTTGTTGATTTTTCATCTTCAAAAGCATTTATTTGGTGCTTCATAACACAAACTGATAGATCAAACACGAGAGGCAATGAAAATTAATATAAATGACATGAAAACATGGAACTATTTTCTTTTAATCTTTGGCACTATCTCTAATATTAGATGCCTAAGCAGTTTATGGCAGTGTGTCTAATTTAAATTATAGTCATTAAAATGTGTTCTGTAATTCTAAAAAACATACTAAGGGTAACTATTTACTATTAAATTTATTTAATGATTAGACCTCATGAGGTCTTAGGAAGTGCTTGGGCCATCAGGGAAATTTATTTATAGACTAATTTTAGTGGTGAAGGCCAAAGTTTCTGAAAAACAATCACAACTTCTCAGTAACTGACTTAATAATTTTATGCTAAAAATTATATCTTGCTAATTCCTATCCAACTGTATAAAGGTGAATCTCCCCTGTGAAACAAATCCATCTTTAAATAACATTAACAAGGATCTGTTATTTTTGGCTCAGTCTGGGCCATTTTTAGAGTCACAGAATCACAGAACAGTTTGTGTTGGGAGCGACCTCAGAGTTCATCCCCTTAGAGCCCCTGCCATGGGCAGGGACACCTTCCACTAGACCAGGCTGCTCAGAGCCCACCCAGGCTGGATTTAAACGCCTGTATTTAAAAATACATACATCTTTCCTGATAGCCAGCCTTGCAAACAAAAACCAGACAGAATTGATGATCCTCTGTGAATCCTGACCACTGGACTACCACAGAGAACCAAATCTCTGTGCTGTTATAAAAGCTCCCTATCCTTGCATGCCCTATTTCCTTCCACTGCACAGATGTAACTGAATTCACACATCAGAGAGAATCACAACTGCACAGGTGACCGAAATTTTGAGTGGATGAAGCACACTTCACCCAAAAATTGTCCACTGCATCTCCTACTTGCACTATTCCCTCCAGGGTGTTCAGAGAGCTCTCTCCTCAGCTGGGGTGCACACAAGTATGGGCAGCTCAAAAGAGTATTTTGTCATTTTCTGAAGTCAGAGCCACGTGGCTTTTCAGCACCAGACATGACCTTGTCCCCAACTCCCCACCCAAAGTGCATCCTGAGGGGTCTTGTCTGGCCCATTAGTTTGAGGCAGACAGTGAGCACAAGGAGCAAGGCCACCACCCATCCCATAGACATCTACGGGATCAGGACCCTGTAGGGACACAACAGAGCCAATGATGCCTTTAGTTCAGCCAGAGGGAAGAAAAGATATGCAGGAAATAATTCATTACCACTAAATAAAATCTGGAGCTAATCAGCACCAGATAAGAAGCTATGTTGCTTTTATTCTGCACTTTGTTAACACTAAGCCTGGTGACATTCAGCATTAAGATAAAAAGAAAAAGTAAGAAAAATAAGCCAAGAAAACACCCTCCACCTGCTGAAGCCTGAACATATCAAACATTATGTAGGTGGAACAAGCTGTGCTGAGAACAAATAAAAAATATTTAGTTTGGATTTAATATGTTATCAGTGGAGTTTTGTTTTGAAACATTTCAGATCTATACATCACTGATTTAGGTGCTTTTTATCTCTCTCTCTCTCATATCTAAATATTGTATCCTGTAATATTATACCTCTCTCAGAACTCTACTGACACTAACATTTTATTTGGCAGAAACACGTATCATTAAAATTAGGACTTATTCTTCTGTGTTTTTTGAAGGTACTAAATTGGTTTATTAGTCATTCCAAGCAGGTCTGGGAAGCATCAACTGTTTTGCCATAGTTTGATAAAGGTTGTGGTTTGATGGCAGATGTCAATGATGAGGTACACAATGAAATATCAGCGTGCTGATGCACACAGAGACCCAGATCCCCCCACACTGAGAGCCCTTCAGTGCTGCTGCCCTTCCCATTGCACACCTTTGTCTGAACATCACAGCTGGATCCATGTTTGCCGAGGTCATCCGGACAACTTGGCGGATTTCTTTGGCAATCATCCGAAGCTTCTCGAAATTTACCAGGCCATCCACTTTAGAGTCATTGCCTGCATAATTGAAACACACACATAAGAGGGGGGAAAAAAAAAAAGTAATAAATATTTCTGAACAGCCACTTTGCTTCTAGTTCTTCCCTTGTTATCCTTCTCCTCTCCCTGTCCCACAATCAACATTATTTTTTTAATCAAAGTAGCAAGAAAACAGGATGCTCTCACAAAACACGAATGGAATCAGGCCCACTTGGACTACCTTATATTCTTTTGTTAATCTATTTCTAAAGTAACAAGTACTGCTAGGAGGCAAAAGGAATAAGTGAACTGTGCCCAAATTCACTTGCATAATGTCAAAAAAATATAAATACAGAATTATTGACACTAACAACATTCACATTAGGAAAGAAGTTCAAATCGTTCTGAATCATCACAACCAAGAATTAAGCATATTTGGAAATGGTTCACCTCAACCAGTTGTGAACAGGACTTTGTATAAAGGGAACAAAATGGAAACATTTAAACAAAATCCCTTGAAAATGTTGAAAATAAGAGTAGGAGGTGTATCACTGGAGCTGTGTGCATGCCACAACATGGAATGAAAACCTGGCAATATTACAGCAAAAAATTTTTTCTAAGAGAAAATATTTGAAGTAGTGTAGCTACTCGCACAGCACACTCACCTTTGCTTCCACCCTAAACCTTAGGACAGCTGAGGAAGATTACAGCATGGCTTTCAAAATATTAAAAATACCTGGTTTATTTTTAATTTTTGTCTAGGACCAGTCTCTTCCATTAGGCATTCCCAGTCCTATTTTATTTTACTCCTACAAAGGATCCCTCAAAAGCATCCTACTGGTGGCAGCTTCGTCAGACACATGTTGACACACTGAGCACTGAAGGAAGGGCTGAGGTACATTCAGTGCTTCATTTATTTTCTCTCTGTTTGACATTACCTTCATGCAGAAATGTGATATCTTTCTTGACAACAGGGAAAAGTGGGATAATTGGAGGCTGCATGCTCTGGCTGCTGAGGATGTTGCGATATTTTGCCATGTTTCGAGATGGATCAAAAAGATCCTGAAGGTCTCTGAGGTGCTTTTCATACTTGCTGGGTAACTTTTCCCATGTGCCTCTGAGACGAGCTACTGGTGCAAGATTTAACCCACTGCAAGGCAGAAACATTTCATCATTAGCTGTGAGTGGAATCATTACCTTTCAGAAGGAAGTGAAGGGTTGTGGGGTTGTTTTAAGGATTAAAAAGAACTTTCCCAAGGTTAACTGTGAAGCTGGATGAATATCAGGCTGCAAGTTCATCACAATAACCCTCTGCTGTTTAACAGGACTGCAAAAGCCAGGACTGCTCAAGGTACAAATTTCAAATTACTGCCAAAATAATATCTCTGTAACACAGGACTGACATCTACTTGAGAACCACTTCCCTCCTGTAAAAATGTATGCCACAGTAAGAACAAAAATGGTAAAAAATGCATGAGATGAACCAATGATTGCACAGAAAATAAGAACAGTGCAGAGCTCATCCCAAGCAGAAGTGGCAAGACTTTAGAAAGAAATTCTTCCTTGTGAGGATGGTGAGGCCCTAGCACAAGCTGGCCAGAGAGGCTGTCTATACTCCATCCCTGAAGTGTTCAAGGCCAGGCTGGATGGGGCTGGAACAACCTGGTGTAGTGGAAGGTGTCCCAGCCCATAGCATGGGGCTGGAATGAGATTATCTTTAAGGTCCTTTCCAACTCAAACTCCTCTGTGATCTCTGATTTCAGAGCTTCAGACAAGAGCATTTGTAAATGAGCAACAGACTGAGAACTGGAAGCAGCAGAAATGCTGAAACTTGTCATTGTGCCCTCATTCCCACTAGGTAAAAATATATCCAGAATTACTTAGATGCAAAAAAGCTCCGTTAAATAAAAACATTAAATAAATTAAATCCATCCTCCCTATCATAATTTGTCACCAATTATGCTCAAGAAATTCTGCAATAATTGCAAAGTCCTCACCTTTGCAGAACTGGAAAGGGATGTGCTCCAGTATTCCTTAGCAAATCCAGAGCCACACTATCACTGAATATGCTACTCTCAATTTTTTTTTTCCAAAACTTATTTTGTATTTGGTTTATCTTTTAGACAAATTTCTCTTCATGCTATGCCAAACAAAGCCTTCTCTGACATGAAAAAATCAAACATATGCCAGCTCACAGCTCCTCTTTTCCACACTTCATTAGGACTGTTATCTTCATATTTCATGAGACATATGGCACCAAACTGCTGTGCAGGACAAGGCAAGAAAGAGAACCCCTGTGCCATATGCTAACAAAAGCATATTCTTCTGGAAATAAGAGTAAAGCAAAAACTAACTTATTTCCCTTTCCTTTTTTTTTTTTTTTTTGGACAAAGGACCACTTTAATCATGGCATGACTGGACTTAGCTGAGAAGCAGAGAGAGTTATTTCCTTACTTACAATAAACTATGAAAAATTAAGGAGCAGAATATCAAAACTAGAATCAGTATCCATGTGTGTATTCCCACATAATGAGCAGCCACAGACTCAATGACCATCCAGTACCCTTCACAGAAATTCATGAATTCTTTAATGACTAACCACATTTGATGTAGACATGGGAGAAAATATTTTTAAATTGTGTTTTTGACAATGCTGCTGGGATACAGCACAAACCCAGATCTTTTGTCTGATGAATCACAGTGTCTTTTTTTTCCTACAGTAAAGGCTGGGTGTAAGATAATTGCAAATACAGGAAATGCTGAACTCATGCTGTTAAAGCAGCAGCATTCCATACAAATCAGAAGAGAAAGCTCAAATGGGCAATTGAACAGGGAAAAAATAAAATAGAGAAGCAAGCAGATGACAAGAAAGAATGAGAAGGAAAATGAAGCCAAAACAAGACTGATTTGAGGAAGTCCTTACAATGAAAGGAAGAAATAAAGTAATCTCATCACATATACGACTCGGTGCACCCTGGAAAAGTAACAATGACTGACAAAAAGAAGGGAAATTGGGTGCCAAAGTCACAGAAAATGACATAATGCTCAGGCAGGTTTCTGCAGTTCATCAATCAAACAGTGCTTTGTACCCATCTCCTCTTTTCCTGTGAGGTACTGTCATAGCTGCAGCCCTGACAAGGTGCCAGAGAAACAGAGACTGTCACACCTCGCACTGCAACAGGACTGAAGTGCTGAGAGGACAATGCACAGGCTACAATGACAATCCACCTCTGACTTTGGAAAACCACCCAGTCCCAACCAGTCAGCTCAGGATAGTCCCATTTCTTTCCTTTCTGTTTGGATTGCCAGAATTGCCTGTGACAGCACAAATCAGATCTGAGAAATGGGAAGTATTTTACCTTATCACCGCAAACATGGAATTGAAGTTCTTGCATTCTCGACAGTGGAGAGCAATTTTAATGAAATGCTTAATAATCTTCATTCTTTTGAGTTGGTTGGGTTCTGCTAAAATTTCCATGGCAACCCAGAAGGTCTCCTGATTTATGACATCCTCAAACTGCTTCAGGTGAGCATTCCCTGTTTTGGAGTCCAGCTTGTAAAGGTCATCAATGTATTCCGTTGGCTCGATGTTGCGGAATAGTTCAAAGTCCCGCATGGAAAGCTGAGTTGCCACCTCAATGGTGCTCAGCTGCAGGAGGGAAATTTGGCTCTCTCGGAGTAGCTCTTGAGCATCCTCATCTGAGCATAAGGTCTCTGTTTCCATATTGTTTTTCAGATAATACCTGAAGCATAATTGAGTAACAACAACACATTAGAGATGCTCTTCAGAGCGTTTGTGAACACAAAGACATTGAGCTATAACTGTACCAATCACTGTGAGCATTACAAAGCCAAGAAACAACATAACCTTCTACTTCAGTTAAGGTAAAAAACCACCACTACTCAAGTAAACAAATATTTCAAAAGCTCTTTGTTAGTATTTTTACATTGTACTCTGTAATATGCTGTAGTGTTCACCTTCAGAAAAAGGTCTGTTACTTTTCCAAATGTAAATTCAGCAGTGAAAATAGCATTTTAAAAACACACTAGTCCTCAGAAATCTCCTGTTAACGTGTTTCCACATTTCTTACATTAATTTAGTGTGGTGTTTTTCCACAAATTTAGTGTGGCATATTAATATTTGCATGAGGCAGAGAGTATTCATGAAATGAAAATGTATCTGGAAAATTCCTTCCATGGTCCCAGGTAAATCACTTTCAGACACACAAAAGTTTATTACTCATAAATTTCCCCTGTTGCCTAGCAAAGACAACTACAGAATATTTTACTTGAATAAACTTTCTTCTGCTATGGATCAGGTCATCAGATAAAACCAAAGCACTTAACATTTCAGAAACATTGAGAACAGTTTACTTAAAAATGGAAGAATTTATCTCAGGTTATTATCAGTTCATTGCAGCATGACACTGAGAAAGAAATTAATTGTATACTTTAATCCTCACGTACATGTGGGAGGTGTCAAAACAAATATAACCTTTTCCTCTAAGTGTAAACCACTATATACATTATCCTGATCTGCTAAATTTAGCTGTCATCAAGCAAGCTTGCTGTAGATTTAGGGAGGGATTTTTGGGTGCTGTCGCTAGACGGATACGAAATGAAGGACACGCACACAGTCAGCTGTCAGGGCAAAAAGAGCGTGTCAGGGCAAAACACTTTGATTCATATAGATTTTGGACGAGGACTAGGGATTGGAGGATGAGGTTGCCACCTCTCCAACCCCACTGGTAAAACTAGAAATCTATCAATTGTCCCTCCTCAAGAGAGGTAGGTAAACATCACTTTGTTTACTTGAAAAACTGTGAGAAACTCTACTACAAAAATGCACTTATCAGAAGGCTGAAAAAGATCAGGGCGACAGGGTGCACAAGAGGAAGGCAACCCAAAGAAGAGAGGGAAGTGTAAGTAACTGGCATTTACTAGCTTGTGCTTCCAACAGACACCCATCTATTTTAATTAAAACATCTCCCCCTGATGCCGGGCTCTATTATCATGGAGGTCTTTTCCAACATACAATGTTTCAATCCTGAAAATCAAATCAAACCCGACCAAAAAAAGGTGTATTCACCGTCCATTGAGCTGAATCCTGTCAGCCAGCTTGGAGAACTGGTCCGGGAGCCGCCGCTGTTTGATGACGCCCTCGGGGCTGACGGACACCTCACACAGGGAATAGGTCTCCGGGGCTCCTGTCAGGTTGAACTCGTGGACAGCATGACTCACCACCTCCTTTGCTGTAGTGTCTTTGCTGATGATGATGTAACAGCTCTGCTGATCCGCTTTGAAAACTCGTATCACTTGATCTGGAATATCTAAAAAAAGAGCGTAACACCTTTAATGTGTGAAGTTACTTTTCCCTTGAAAAGACACAAGGTCACTCCGAGAGAAATTTCACAAGGGTATGTGACAGAACAAGGGGGAATTGGTTTAAGCTGAGGGAGGGCAGGTTTAATTGGATATTAGGGACAAATTCTTCCCTGTGAGGGAGGTGAGACCCTGGCACAGGTTGCCGAGAGAGGTTGTGGACTCTCCATCCCTGGCTGGATGGAGTTTGGAGCACCTGGTCTAGTGGAAGGTAGGGGGTGGAACTAGATGATCTTTAAGGTCCATTGCAAGCCAAACCATTCTGTGATTCTATGATCTACTGTCCCATTTGACCATCAGGAAACAAAGCCAACTAGCTTCTGGGGGAAAAAACCATGCTGGACTNTCATCAGGAAACAGTCAACCAGCTTCTGGGGGAAAAAACCATGCTGGACTTGAAAAATATTTAAAATACTCTGCCTTTTTCTTCATCTATGTAAGGAAAAAAGAAGACTCTTCTCCTCTCTGCACTTCTACAACTCAACTACTCTACCATCCCATGACCCCAGTCAAAGTATAAGACATCCAGGTATGTAACTAGACTGCGCACTGTTCCTTCCCAGTGTGTTTTAAAAACTTTGGCAGCATCATTCTTTCTTTGGCTCTCGTGTCTGTGAGAGCCAGAGATAGGAAGCTACCAAGTATGGATGGATGGGCTTGAGGTGGGAGGATATGAAGAGGAAAGGAGATTTAGTTGCTCCCAGAACTAGGGAGCTTTTACGCTCACTCTTTCCCCTGAAGAAACTAAGCTGCTGCCAGCAGTTAATTCTTTGGCTGGTGTACTTTTTATGGCACATTTTATGTATTATAAATGCATTAGAGAACAGTTTTATCTGAGGCAGTCTACAGCAGGAAATAAATATCTACAGAAACATGTGTTTAATTCATAGCTTGATGATTGCAAATAATTTGCTCTATTAGCTATTACAGAAAGTTTGATTTTCAAAATAAAATTGATTTTTAAAAAAAGTCAAGAGTCAAGATGCACAGTAATTTCAAGCACAGGGAAGCCCAGTTTTTCCCTTCCCTGAAGTCTGAAGACTAAAACAACTTTTCTGCAGACCTGAGAAGGTGGGAGGCTGCTGCTGAGCCTTCAGCCAAGGCTTCAGACTCTGAAGCTCTCCAAAACCACACCAGAGGCAGATGTGCCATAACTCCTGCATCAGAGATCCCCAGCGAGGGAAGAGAAGGGCTGTCATTAAAGCAACTTCCCTTCTCTCACTGCTATTTGTCCAGCCCTTAAAACCACAGTGAAAAGTGCCAAATCCGTGGATTGAGACATGTGACCTGCCCTGGAGCACCAGTGATGATCAGGTGTCCCTCTGCCCAAGGAATCATCCTGCTGGGCAGAGCATCCAGGTCCTTCAGGCACTCCCAGCAGCAGCTCTCTGGGACAGTTTTAGATGCTGCTCACCCCACTGCCATTGATTTTTCTCCATCAAAATCAACTGCTTAAGGAGGCAACAAAGATCTTTGAGGGCAGTGACCCTGGGGTTACTTTTTCTTGCGTCTGGACTAAAGGTGTTATGGGCACAAGTAGAAGGAATTGCAAGGTAAAAAGTAAGCAGGTAATATATGATCCAGCACCAAAGGTCCCACCCATTGGAAAAAAGAAAGGCTCAACATCAGTTGAAAATAAATTTTAAGATGGAAGAAAACATGGGCTAAAAAAATTCTGATGGAAAGCTAATTCCTCTAACAGCTTCACCATTATGATTAACACACTATCAGAACATTCTCATCAGAAGCTGGGTTCTAGCTGAACATGAGAAGTTCAATATATATGTGAATAGGGGCAATATAAGGTAGAAATAAGTATTTTTTGGACTTTATTTCAGAGTGAAAGTGGTGAAAATGACATATTGAATAATTAGAGAAGTGCCTGCACACATGAAAGTGATAATAAAGAAACAGAAAAGCGTAACATCTATACTTTGGTATCAACATACCTAAAAATCAGAACACACTCAAGATGTAAAACTGAAAGCTGAAATTTAATTGGGGAGAAAAAAGGAAAAAGTAAAAAAAAAAAAAAAAAAGAAGAAAAAAAAACCACAACAAAAAAAAAAAAAACCATATCACCATGCAACCAAAACAATGTAACTTGTGACAGATAAGAAACATAAATTACAGGCATATTTCTGTCTTCATGGTCTTTGCTTTTAAGCAGGCAAACATAAATTATTAATTTAAATTTTTATGCATTATTCAGCTCATTTTGACAATACAAAGCACATTTCAAGTTGGCATGCACAGAACTTTAGTTATGAAGTACAACAGAAGAACAAACTAAATCTCAAACTGTTTTCCTCTGAAACTTCAGTTCTATCAAAGAGATATAAGCAACTTCATCCCTTTAAAGCAAGGCCACAGAAAAGCAGAGGAACCTGCCAAAGGTCATTCAGTATGCTGGGGGCAGAAATGGGCCTGAAATGCAGGTCTCAGCCTCAGCAGAGCACTGTGCCTGTACAGGAACCTATGGATTTGTTTATAGGAAAATTACAGAGCACAGGGCCATCCAATGCTCTACAGTAATAACTATGACAGTGCAACGTCTGATAGTGTTAAATTTACAGGCAAGCCATGCAATATTAAAGTCTACAGGATGCTTTGCATGAGGATACTTACAGTAAAACCCAACAGCTGCACACAGGAGAAAAAGAAAAAAAAAAGTATCAACACCAAATCAAGATTGAGATGCTTACAAAACTTATCAAGTGTACGCTGTCAGAAATAATTTGGTTTTCTCTGACATTCAAACATTGCAGCATATTTGTTATTGCAATCTTAAAGTGAAGCTAAGCTGCAGATGCTCCTGTCCATGACAGGGGGGTTAGAATAGATGACCATTAAAGGTCCTTTCCAACCCAAATCATTCTGTGATTCTATCCAAGATGAACCAGTTACCACCATTTCATATTAAGTGGTAACTTGCATAGTATTAAATGAAGACTTTTAGGAAAACGTGCCTTGCTCTCAGGCAGACAGTAAGGATCTGGAACTGCAGCAAAAAGGGAACTTTTTTGCTATGGGTATTTATGCACCTGATAGGATATATCTGTGCACATCCCTTTTAAAGGGGAAATCTGCAGGTTTATGTAAACTTAAGTCACAGTCACAAAACACTTCATGGAATATGTCATTATGTATAGAACTTACACTTAAAATAGGGGAAAAATATTCTGACAAGACATGTTTACAGACAGCTGCATATTGCAACAAATGCCTCCTGCAACGACTCCATAAACTGGATTCCTACAGCAACAGTAATGAAGGCCCAGACCACATGTATCAAAACATTTTTTTAGGATTTTAGACATACCATTGAATATACATAATGTTTGTAAAACAGGAAACATGAACATCACTGTGCTGGGACCACGGCAGTCCTATTCAATCCAGACTACTACTTGAAATATATACTGACAGATGGAAGGATGGACAAGACAAAACACCGAGGACAGATGGCAAAGGAGAAAGGGGCAGACAAAGACAATCTCCTTTCACCAGAGCCAATTTACTCCAGTAAATTAAGGCTCTCAGAAGTGGCAAAATACATTTTTTTGTAAAAAATTAGTAAGTCCCACATTACCTAAAAAAAGTAGGCAAGAGAGGTTCAGGCAGTGTGGATTTTCAGTATCTCCAGTTTGGCCCTGTTAGGGCCACAGGATGCACAGGCAACTGCACTCAGCACCAGTGATGCTAGGAACAATTGCCATTTTCCCCCTAACCCAGCTGCCTTGCTAACCATCCTGTACATCAACCTCAAGCTGCCATTTTACCTGAAGGATTAGAGAAATCCAGAATGCTGGTTGTGGGCTGCAGCAGGTCAGGGCTACTGGAGGAGAGGGTGCCTGGGATGGGCATGATGGCCAGGCTGTGCCGGCACTGCCGGGTCCCCACGATGCTGTCATCCTGTGACTGGCTCACGCTGCCATCACTGCAAAACAGTTCTGCTTCAATTATCTGCATTAAACTCCTTCTATTCATCATGGGATGAATGAAACTAAGAAGAATAATGGTGTTCAGCTGTTTTAATTACATGCTGTAGACATGGCTTTCAAAACAAGGATGGGGAAAAAGGTTTGAAAGGGTTCATTGGGAGAGAAAAGGTATTTTGGTCTTGTTCTGCATTCATGGGGCAGATGCCATGATTTTTTAAAAAACATACACAACATGGATATAATGACTAGAAATACTAAGCAACTGGTATCTCTTAATGGCCAGGGGCTGAAGGAGGGTAGGTTTTAGGTAGATGTTAGGGAGAAATTCCTCCCTGTGAGGGTGGTGAGGCCTTGGCACAGTGTGCCCAGAGAAGCTGTGGCTGGAAGTGTCCAAGGCCAAGCTGGATGGGGTTCTGGCCAACCTGGTGTAGAGAAGGTGCCCTTGCTCATGGGAGGGGGTGGAATGGGATAGTCTTTAAGTTCCCTCTCAACCCAATCCCCTAGCAATGATTCTATGATTCAAATATCACAACCTAACAGGGAACCTATTTGACCTTTTGACAAAAGAGTCTGACAAACCTGAACAGTTTTGGAGGTAAGATGCTAAAACGGGTCTTGTCTAAAATTTTCCTGATTCTATTTCTTCCACCAGATACAGTGTTTGCTTTCATTTTCTTGTTTCCTTTTTCACGGGGAAACATCTGTTCCACATCTCCAGGCATATCTGGGATAGAATAACGGTTGTTCTTCTTTTCTGCAATTTTTGGAATATGTGGAATTCCATTCTTCTCCTGCCCTATCCTGCAGAGCAGCTCCTTAAACACTGTAAGAGAAGATACAGTTGTTGTGAGCAACCTTTGCATACTCAGAACTTCACAATGAATTCTTTTCCCCTCAAACCTTTAGGTTCCCATGCCCCAGAGAGAGAATAAGGAAACACTGCATTCAGGGCAATAAGCACTACGTATTTATTGGCTTTTCTGTTTGCATCTTGTAGGTAATGGAGTGCACATGCACCTTCAAGAGTAGCTGTAACACAGACTGGTATTTTCCCAAACTGAATTTGTTTGCTTCTACTAACACTACTGAATTTAATCAAATTTCCTATTGCATTTATGAAACTAAGCTAGTCTATAACCCACACTGACATTCTCAAAGCTAGAATTCTGTGGAAATGAGAAAGGTTTTATTCTGTTTCTTTACACATAAGTAAGATGAAAAAAAAAAGTTCAAATTGTCCTGTCAACATCAATTATTTCTTTAAAGATCCTTTAAAAATCTTTTGAAAATCTTTCAAGTCAGAAATTCAGTACTTCCTGCTGGAAATGTGGTGATACTGGAAGAATGCAGAACTGAAAACAAAGCAAGTTACTCAGACTGTCCCTACAAGCAAGACAACCAAGATTTTCCGTACAGAAAGTCCAATTAAATGGTACATTTCTGCTGTATGATAAAAGCTAAGGCTACAAGCTTTCTCAATATAGATTTGAACAGAACAACAGGAATTGTTCATAGTCAGTACCAGATACTTAACACTGAAAAAGTAAGGATAATAAGCATCACTGTTGAAATGAGCTTCAAGACATTAATTCATTAAAATTTGTCAGAGAAATCACCTTGAAATTCTATCAGCAAGCAGGAGGAGATTAAAACCCACTTATAAATGTGAGCAACATACATTTACAATACAAATGAACAACCTATCACTGTCTCAGTTAGAGTGATGCTTCATTTCACATCATTTCACATTAGTCTGGACCACTGGTGACTCTGGTTGTTTGAAGCTTTTTTTTTGTATTATGCTAATAAGCAACTGCTGAGGGCTTGAACCTTTTTAGCTGCACAGTGATAAAAACAGTATAATAATTGAAAAGAAAATCGATAGTGAGCAAGGGTAGGTAACTGGAGGAAGGAAATAGGAAACAAAAACCATCAGAAGATATGGATACAACTATGGAGGAAGGAGCTATCCTGTGCACAGTCTCCTGCTTCCTGCAGCTCCTGTTATTCTGTTGCCTGAACATGATTATGGAAAAAGAACAGATGATTTTACTGAGATTTTAGAGATGTATTTAGGTGTTTATATTCATGATGACAATTAAAAGCCAATAGTTATACGCCATCCACTTTTTATATCCCCTTTTCAATTATAAAGGTAATTTATCCTCTCATTCTTACAGTCATTAAAAAAAGTTTTACAAAATCCCAGTCTTACATTTTTGCTGTTTCTTGGCAAAAAATATTTTGGTCCAGATCCCTTGGCTTTGTTTCAGCCCTATTGCATGGAGGGACACTAAATCAGCTTAAACAGTCATCTGAGGATTTCTCAGGGAGTTGAAGAGCTGCCTGTGCTGGCTCTGTGCCACTCAACATGCAGCCCTTGGCACATGAGAACTTATCCAAGCAAACAGAGGCACAATGAGGGGACTTTAGCACAACTTCTCACCTCAAGAGCAAGATGGAAAACAGAAGGTGGAATCCTATTGCACTTATAAAGCCAGAAGGAGTGGAGTTTTCCCTTCACACACAAAAATACATCATATATAAAGTCTACTCACCAAAAATGTTTGTTTTTACAGTAATGGAGAGATGTGTGTTATTCTTTAAGATTTCCAGAGCTTTTGTAAGGGTGATGTTCTCAAAATTCTGTCCATTTACTTCCATTATCTTTAAGAAATAAAAATTGGAGTATTAGGAGAATATCTGTCTGACAGACTTACAAATACAAAGGTGATAATACAGGCCTAGGAAGAATGTCCCAGAAATTACCATACCATCTTTACAGCAGCTACAGAATGAAAACATTCCATGTAAAACAACTATTTTCATCATGTCAGAAAAGTTATATCCTGTAAGTAAGTCAGGACTTCCATTTTTGCTTGAAAAACGCTTTAAATAAGTTTACTTTCTATGATAACATGACATTCTTGCAATTAATGAAAAATGGTGGATCATGAACCACAGATCTAACACCACTTCAAAAGCTGTATTTTCACTGACTGTGACCTGTCACAGTTCCACCTGCCCCAGTGAGCTGGGATCAAACATATTAGGTGAGAATCAATCCCACAAAACAATCTGATGGTTTCAATGTGACCATATCTCCAATCAGAAAGTTTCGAAAAATGACCATAACTTGGTTTCTTTTCCCATTCTGTTTATGGAATATTTAAATATTTTACATATTTTGAAAACTACTGAATAAAAACCCATTTAACACATATAAATGGAAGCTGAGCTGTGGCATACCCACAACTGCCAGAGTGCACACAGCACAACATTTCTGTTGAGAACAACCAGGAGGTGGGTGAAGCAGAGTATTTTAAATTAACAAAACTGTTTTCACCTGATCACCACGCTTAAGTCCAGCTTCTGCTGCTTTACTGCCTATCTCCACAGTCTCTACAAAAATACCAAACCCCTTGTCACTGCCTCCAAGAAGGCCAAAAAACAGGGGAGAATCTCTGGAAGGTTTCTGCAGGGTGATTTGTCTCCATTTCGCTTTGGCAGCACAGGCAATATTCAGCAATCTGAGGTGGCCTTTCATTTTCTGTAACACAGAAGACACAAAACGCAATGCAATGTTTCTTTTATCAGAAATGAAAAAACACTTATGAAAAATACCCCAAGCGCCAGAAAAGAGATTTTTGACACCAGATTTTCAGATCTTACTAAATAAACCTTGTCCTCTTTTGCAGAAATGCAAAAACTCCAAAGTGAGTGCCATAGGTACTACTACATATGGCTTTTATATCTAATATACACTTTTTATATCTGATTTATATTTAAGAACAAATATATACAACTTTAAAAGCCACCTGTTAACTGTTACACTTAGAGACTACAGATGTTAGGCACTGGTAATACCCAAAAATTGGAATATGTAGTACTAGAAAATGTGACACTCATTCTTTTTTGCTCCTACCGTATCTTCCAAATTCTTTTCAAATTCTTCCAGGAATCGAGTCATGGCAGGATCTCCTTCGAAGTCATTAAAATGATTGTTCACCCACAGCAACACTACTCTGGTAACCTGTAAAAACAAAACATATTATGTATTTGTGTGTATATATATATACATATAAAGGTATTTATGGTTCCTCTCCTATAAGTTTTAATCTATGAACACAAAGGAATACGTGGATGTGGCAGAAGAACATAAAACAGATTACTGTCTCTGATAGGAAAAAGATATTTACACTTGAAATCATCTTCTCTTTCCCTTTATTTGTGGAAGCAAATTAAAAATTAAAAAACCCAAGTATTTTTATACAGGTCATACTGGCTACATCACCCAATACCTACTGGTGCATAAATCCATCTCCAGCTAAGCCTTCTTGACACAGTTAATGAAAATCACCTTTTAAAGCATCCTAATAACTTCTTTAAAGAAAATTCTAGTTGTGATAATAGAAAGTGTTCTTCCAAGAAATTTTAGTTAAATGTTCAGATTGCTTCTGTAGGTGCTGCAGAGTCACTACCATTCATTATGACGTCTGTCTGACAACTATATTACCCACCCATATTATAAAAAAATCCAAGTCTACAGCAGTTTCTCTTCTAAAATTATACAATTTTTGCTTTTGTTTGATGACACGCTTCTCTTTATCTTTCCTTTTATTAAAAAACAGTAGCTGCCAAAATGAAAAGCATGGAAAGAGGTAAGAAGAGAAGCAGCAACCACAGCAGACCCCACACAACTTCCTATACAAAACATCTAGTGTTTTGACAGTATGTTGGACTTCCTAAGCTCAAGGCTAGAACACACAAAAACATTGGCTAAGAATCAACCAATTGGAGTGTTGTAAGTACCAGACTATCAAGGTTGTTCATGAGTGTGCACACATAAGATAGAGTGGAACCTGTCTTTATTTATCCTAGTTTATCAGTAATACAAAAAGGGATCAATGTAAATATATTTTCACCAGAAATATTAATCTCTTAAACTCCAACCAACCTTGTCCCTGAGGCTGTCCACTGCAAACCATTCCAAGAGTTTATTTCCAACTTCCAAGGGACTTGTTAGAAATGTTCTGTATGTTAAAAGAAAATCTTCGATGTAGGTTGGATCCACAATAGAATGTTCCTCTATTAAGTGCATGATGAGTCTCTCAGGTGTTGCCTTAAAAAAGCAAATGAAAAGAACAACTGATATCTCTCATCACTACCTCTCCCTAAAGAGTAATTCAACATAAACCCACATGAACAGTATAATGCCTTTAGAAAGTTCAATTATGGCCAACTCAGGAGAAAATGCACCAAACACGTTTAAATCAAATCCTCCCTCTTCTCTCAGCCCTGACATTTTGCATAGGTAACACCTGGCTAAAACAATTAGTAACATCCTTTCATTTTGTTTTTTAGTAAGCAGTTTAAGTTCCTCTTTCAGATTACAAAAAAAAAAGGTCATAAAGACTCCAAAGGGTGCTCCCAATACCAAACTCAATGTACGTGTTGAAGAGGTTACAAGCTATGTATCTTTATTAAAGGGGAAATGGAAGTAAATTTGGGATATAATACACATTCCTTCCAATCAAGTTTTTTGAGCTGACACAGATAAAACTGAGCATGTATACTAGATTTAAACTGAAATTTTATCTATTTGCTAATAAATAAAAGTTTAATAGATTAATGGAAAGCATAGAAAGAAATGTACCTTGATAACTATGTGTCCTTTTCTGGTTCCACTGCGATCCAGCTCCCTGTGCTCCTTTACCATCACAATTTCTCCTTCTTCCTCCACTTTATGAGTGTTTTTTTCCACATGGTTCAGAATCCTCCAGTAGTCTTGCTGGGCTATACACACAAACTGTTCCCAAGGACAACAACAGTGATTAAAGTATCTACAATATTAAAGTATCTCCATCTCCAAGGGGAAAAACCCCAACCCTCCCAGTCTGTCTCCACTGCAGAGGGGCTCCAGCTCTCAGAGGACCTTTGTAGCCTTCTCTGGACGCATTCCAATCTGTTTTCTTTTATTAGATGCTTAAAAATAAGGAGTAGGTATATAGAATTGCAACCTTACCTGACAATCATCTACTTTGGTTCTGACCACTCCATTCATGTACTGTTTGTCCAGAGAGGGAGTAATCCCAAAACTATTTCCCATACAGAGACTCTCACTCTTCCCATCAGGATAGCTGATTTCCACTGTGCCATTTAAAATAACATACCAAGAATCAAGCTAGAGGAAGCAAAAAAAAAAAAAAAGTGAAGTTAATTCAACAATTTTGTAAGCTCTTATCTCAGAAAGGCTCATTCTTGTAGCCTCTAGTTTGTTGTCACTACCTCTCTGCAACATTTAATTCATCAAAACTGCACTGTAAGGCAAGAGACTGAAACTGAAATAGGAATGCTTTTCAGCTCTCTTCATGCACTTCAGAACTGATTCTGGAGGAAGAAGTGCTGATGAATAGATTGCTTTCTTAATAAGTAGGCTAATTGCTATGATAGATTTGTACCATTTAGTGAGAATGAACATTCTTTCCCTGGGTACCCATTTAGTCACTACCAGATATGAGTCTACCTCACCCCTTCCTGGAGGGATGAACGGCAAATGCCATTTCAGATGTGTTGATCCAAGTAGGAAGAGAGATTTCAGGACAGTGATTCAGGGCACCTATCAGAGCCTGACTACTGACTGATTTAACACCTCTTCTGGCAGCAGAGACTTACTTCCTGGCCGTCTTCAAGTATGATGGCTCCTGCTTGCTCTACGACTTCAAATATCATCACTGAGCACAGTTCTCTCCTCACAGACATGGTCATGTTGGCAAAGGCAGGGAGTTGATGCATGAACTCCAGTAATTGCTCTGTTGGACAAAGAAAACATTGGTATCATGACTGCAAGGCCCAAGGTTTCCCTGGATTCCTTACTCTCCACAAGAATATTAAACTCCAGTTAAATTTATACAAAAACTGTTCAGTGGTGTTACACTTCCCATTAGTGCCTGTGGCTAAAAGAGCCCAGTGTGCACTTTGTCATCAACAGCCAGAACTCAGCTCCACAGCCTTGCTGGTGCTCTGTTGGCTCTCAGGGTAGCAGTCTAGCTAACAGTAAAAGCACTTCAGCTTCAAACATTAGGAAAAATTAAAAATACCCCTAGGTACAATAATTATAAGTTAGACAGGAGCATGAAATGATTTTCCAGTGTTCAGAGACGCAATCTGAAGTACAGCAGAGAGCAAATTTTGCTATTGAAATTCGTGCCAATTTCTAGTTAAACACTGCAGTAAATTATCTTCATTTTAACTGTTTTGCAGTTTACAGTTAAGTATACCTATACTCAGTAATAGCATGTTCTCTTTGCTATTTAATAACTAATTCAACAGTTTCAGGCAGTCAGAATTACCTTGCAACCCGTCCCATTACATCAATGCATACAATGACTGTAAAACCTCACATCTTGTGCATCACAAAGACTTCAAAATACTTGGATTGTCAGAAAAAAAACTCTTTTAGATAGCAAGAGAAGATATCATTCAATTAAGAGTATCAACAAAGTTAGACATCATTCAATTATTAAGATATACATTGAAAATTAACTCATTGAAGAGTTATGCTTCTCTTACAGAGGTTATGTGAAGTAGCCTTATGTAAATTTTACTACTGTATTTTTTCTCCTCACCAATGTCATCATCAGTTTTATCTGCAGGCTCTTTCTCAAGGCACTCTCGGACAACATCTCGCCCTAGAAGTGGATCAGAAGTTCTGTCAATATCTTCATCCTCCTCCTCTTCTTCATCTTCAGAGTCTACAGGTGCTTCCGGAAGACCCGTTAAATCAACATCTCCCATCTCACTTTCTGTAGCCTACAAAGAAAACATCAATCAGACAGAGAGTTCAATGTCCTCAGTACCATGATTTATGGGCTGAAGTATCTAATTTAAAAAAAAAATTAAATTCTGGGACCAACAAGTCTATCATCTCTAACAGCTCCCTTTCTGAACACTGAGGCAAACATGCTGAAATATACTAGATTCTCATTTTATTCATTCTTGTGAATTCATGTGACATTGTTTTTTCACAATTTTTGTTTATTATATTAACAAAATAATAACATAGTTCAGTAATATCATTGGTTACTCAATGTCTGTGGACACATTTCTACTGTCAGCAATAGATGGCAACATAGATATCACACTGAGCAGACACACAAGACAACAGAGAAAGAGAACAAAATACCAGCAACAAAAAGCAGAATCACATAGGAATCACTTGCACTAATTCTTTCTGTACAGTTTAAATGATGTAATGGCATAAAAATAAATTTCTAAACAGATGGAAGGGGAAAAAAAAGTAGTTTCAAAGTCTCAGTTTCTACAGAGTAGTTACTCAGTCACTCTCTTTAAAGCTTAAGCCAGAATGCAAATCATTTTTCTGTTTAAATTCAGAAATTTGAACAACAAGATGTGCCACTGAAAAGTATATGGCAATTATATAGAAACTTGCAGAAAATGGAGTTTGTATTTAAATGAGCATATTTACAACACTCACTTTCACTTTGAAGAGATCCTTGAGATTTTACAAAAACACTGAACTAAGGCATCAACTACCCTGCACTGTTCACAAAACATCCAAAATAAAGGATTAATTTGAACACTGTAATGGGGCAGTTCTCTGGACAACCTGTACCAGTTTCTCAAAACCCCCACAGGCAAGATTTTCTTCTCTATATCCAAGTAAAATCTACCTTTTCCAGCTTAAAACCACTGTCCCTTATCCTTGTCACTACAGGACACGGTAAAAGGTCCTTCTAATAAATCTGCTTTAAGTATTGACAGAGTGCAGTAAGGTATCCCTGAGGCCTTATTCCCTTTTCTCCAGTCTCTGGGGGCTCCACAGGACTGCCACGACTGCCAGATGGAGAGTGCTCTGCAGTTCCACCAGTCACATCCCTCAGGACCCCGCAATGCCCTGCCTTGGGTCCCAGGGACTTGTGGATGCTCAGATCCTCAGGTGGTCTCAAACATGACCTTCCCTTCCCATGGGAAGGACTTTGTTCCCCTGTCCCTGCCTTGATGTTCAGGGAGTAGAGAGAGGTGGGAAGAGCAACCTGTGAAAACTGAGACAAAAATTGCTGAGTGCCTCAGCCTTCTCCACGTCATCAGCTCTCCTGCCTTATTTAGGGGGGGGAGTGAAGCACAACTTCTATCTGGTTTTTTTGCTTTGTTTTTTTGAGTAACGTACCTGCAGAAGCCCTTCTGGTTTTTGTCACATCCCTTGCCAAATCCAGCTCCAATTGAGTCTCACCATTCCTGATCCCAACCCTACACGTCTGGGCAGTGTTCCTATACTCCTCCCAGGACACAAGTCCCTGATTCCACTGTATGCATTTCCTTCTTGTGCTTCATTTTGATCTGAAGATCCTCACTTGGCCACTGCTCTCATGGCCTCACATAAAACAGTATTCATTTTAAGTGATTTAATCACACTAGACTGCACTGTCTCCATCTCACTACACACTGTGAGCCCCAATACCTGCAAAGAGGAACAGCTTTGTCTTCCTACAGCAGAAAAAAAATATTGGGGTTTAGATATAACCTTGGGCCTTGGAGCTTGTCCTCATTTTGGTAATTAGCCAGCAAACCTAATAAATAAAGCTTAAATGATTTTAAAAAATGTATTTCTTTCAGAGGAGAGTAACAATATAGAGAGGGTTAAATCTGTTTTACATTACATCACTTTACTGGCTTCCGTAGCTCACATTAACAGTTTTGGAATTAAGCCCAAGTGCAAATTGTACTTGGAGACTCTCAGCAGCACATGATCAGTACAGCATATTATTCAAGGACTTTTCTAGCATTTCTTCATCTAAATAGCCACAATTTATACCAACTTCTCCATGCTAAGACAAACAGCAGCACCAATCCTCACTTTGATAGTCCCATGCTAAACCAGAAAAACTGAGGCCACAGGTTCTACCAAATTTTTTATATCTGATATAGGAAAATAGGCAAATCAACTCCTGTTTGATAAGTAAGTTACATTTTGATCAAACTATGAAATAGGAGCAGGTCCTCCAACTGTGTTTCAAAGATTCCGTGCAGATGGTTGACAGAATGCTGGCAGGTCAGGCAGTGCTGGAAGGAACAGGAAGGATTTTGTTCATAAAGCCATCTGCAGAAGTAGCTGCTCTTCCCAACCATGATGCTCCAGCTGTTTCCATTATCAAATGTAAAAATCACTCCTAACACAAACATTTATGAACTACTGATGTACAAAATGAAACCAGAAGCTGCAGTCCTCAACTCTCACACAAATATGGATTTCCAGGATCGGGTCCATGACACAAGGGTATCCATGGAAGTACATAACCTTGATAAATATGTTATAGATAATCCATTTTAGTATCAAAGCCTTAACCACAACTGGAATTGCTGCTGGACAATGATGTTGCTGCCCACAGAGAGTACATACTCCCAAAGCGACAAATGAAGGGTTTTGAAAGAAGGGAAAGGAGAGAGAAACTTTCAGCACAGTACTGACAGAAGTAAACAAGTTGGAAAAAATTGATGCAAACTGGTTGGTTGCTAACAGAAGATGATTGCCAGGTATTGATACAAGAAACTACTTTCTGAGAGTAGTGGTGAAACCTTGTCCAACCACATCTAGAGAGACAACCTGGATTTCCTGTGTGACTCTGGCTGGGCACCTGGGACCCTATCCCATAAAAGGGCAAAGAAAGATATTTTCCCTGTGTAATACCTGTTGAATTCTTTTTCCCTGAGGACCCTTGTAACAGTGGAAAAGCTGTGAAATTACTGATCAACACAAACCCAAGCTGAGGCCCCTCATCAACTAGAACATAAACACCCATGAAAAGAGCTCTGTGATTTGACACAAGACAGGTAATTTATTAAGTGTATTATCAGTAAACAAATGAAGCTATCTCTGGCTTTCAGCCAACTTCTACTCTCAGGAAGCCATACTAGAATTTCCACAGTCAATTAGCGTAAAGTGGGTTTATTACCACACTTTTGTTTGCAGAACTGAACAGCTGCTGTTAGCAATAAAGACAAATAATCAAGGACGGTATTGGAAACACCAGGCTGATTTCAAGGGATTTGTTCCATTTCAGAAAGGAAGATGATCCCATGAATCAACAAATGTTACTTTTAAAAGCCACAGCATACTTGCTGGTACGGAAAGATGTGAAAAGCAACAAGAAGAGCTTTACAAGCAGCTTGTTGCATTTCTGTGTCTGTGGGAATGGTGAGTCCCATGGGCAGCACAGCCATAGGTGGAAACATCAAGAGGGTTTTACCCAAAGTCTTGGATAAAGGGTCACTCTTCCTGTTTATGGAATAGTTTTAACATCAAGGAAGGAAAGCTAGGAAACCAAAGCAGTCTTACCTGATAAATATCAGACAGGCTGCTGCTCCCAGAGTCACTGGCAATGCTACATCCTGACTGGCTGGAAGGGACGTGCGTCACCTGAGGGTGAGGATTGTCGGTGAGATGCATCTTGGTAAGGTCAGCTGGAAGCTGTAAACATAATGAATTTGGGGAAAGGTGGGAAAAAGAAAGGAAAACATGATGTGCAAGCCTGATCTGAAGAGAAAGCTTTTCAGAAAACTTTGGTTACACCTTTAAATTTGTACTTGAATTGCTGAATTATTGAATCAAAATCAAACACAATTTGAACCTATAACTTGACATACGTTTTGAGAAAAAGCTAGTTTAGACTAAGCTGACCCAATCA
Organism: Illadopsis cleaveri; assembly: GCA_013399915.1. Taxonomy (NCBI): domain Eukaryota; kingdom Metazoa; phylum Chordata; class Aves; order Passeriformes; family Timaliidae; genus Illadopsis; species Illadopsis cleaveri. The sequence continues at coordinate 69,039 of VXBB01001422.1, forward strand.
CACTTCACATTTCATAAAACTGATGAAAAACAATGCACCTTTCTATAAAACAAAGGCCTGGGATATTTACAGCTAAGTGACATACTACAAGATGACAAATATATGACATTGGCCAAACAGCTCACAGTGTTTAACCTCAGCTGACATTGAAATCCATTATGAAGAAGCAGAATTCCTCTTTATAAGTTCAATTTATGCACCTTAGTTCAGGAATAACCTTTAGAAAATATCAATGTAGAACAAAAAGTAATGTAATCTAAACAAAACATTTGGTCTACAAAGGGCTTTGAATTTCCTTTAAAGAAATGAGTACACAGAAAGAATATTATACATTTTGAGTACAGCTATGTACAACAGCACCCCTATTTTATAAATCTATCTGTAAATGAACATGTGCAGATATCTAAATTTTAGTGCATAATTCAAGTTCATAAACATATTCTTTCTACTGAAAAAAACCAGCAGTAGCTCAGAGCTGCATGGGATACTGTAAAATAAAAAGTCCTTTAATTCAGCTGCTTTATTTTTTGTCACATACACTTATTTTTAAAACATTAAGGTTTAAAATTTAATATTTTAAAATCTAAAAAATTATACTTAACTATATGAAAAGCACACTGTATCAAGGAATCATACGAGTCTCAATGTGCTTTTATAATTTTTAAATTATACAAGCTATATACTATTTCTTTAAAAAAAGTTCTGATGCAGAGGAAGTCCAAAACTATTCCGACAGCATCAGAACTCCATGTCTATTATTTGAAAAGCACACAAGAGAAGTACTTCACCAAATACCAGTTCACACATTTTCTGAAAACACAGGTGGCACCACAGGTCTTGCCAAACCTTCCCCACCACCAGGGATAAAAATGTTGAGACCCTCTGACAAATGCAACATAATTTTACTATCACAGTTGTGATAAGGGGAACATGGGGGATCTTGCATCCCTTGTAACTCCCAATGCCATTCCCATTGGCAATCACTATTCAAATACAACAATCCATGTGGGCTATAAAAGAAAACATTACTCTTCCTCACTATCCTAATTTTTACCTTATTTTAGCTTTGTCTTTTCCTAGTCACAGTATAAAATATCCAACCCGTAAATTCATATCTATGGTCACATGAAAAGGAGAAAGTCTGAAAAGTAAAAGACTGCTAAACTCCCAGGAAATCACACAAAAAATGCCATCCAAGCGTAGGGGGACAAAAGGGAGTTGGCAGAATGAGGGTTAGGGAACTCAAGTTGTAGTGAACTTGATCTAAATACAAAAGAAACATAATACCTTAAAGCCTATGTTTAGCCACCAGAAAAAGTTTTACAGGCTGAAAATACCTATTTTCAGGATTTGAGAATAGCAAAAAGGTCAAAGCACTCAGGTGACAAAATTCAATCCAGTGGCCAACAGGTAACCTCTCTGTCAGCACACAGGGAAGAGCTGACATACACCAAGATGTGACCTCTCAGTTATAACAAAACTTGCCATAGTGAAGCTGAGATTTGATTCTGATTAAATTCTGGTCTGGAGCACTGACTGGTTACTTCTGGAATGCAAATGGCATATTGTCTACAGAACCCACTTCTGTGCCACACACAGACAAGCCCCCTCCAGGCTCCACTTCCAATGGGCACAAGGCAGGAGGCAACACATTCTCCTCCCTAAAGCCTCGGACACCTGCACACTGGTTATGGCACTGACATTTCACCAATGACACCTGGGGTGTGGATGGAGGACGTTCCTGTGCTGTGGCAGCACTCAGGGAGCAGCCTGTGCTGCAGGGTGACCCCGCTCCTGGAGCACCCCCAGTGCCCCCAGCCACGCTCCCAGAGCCACAACCCAACAAGGTCAGAGCATCACTTCCCAGGGAGGTCACATCCACCAGCACTCACTGGCAAATGGACAGGGCAAGGCAGCTGGCAGTTGCTGAAATGCTGAAGGTCAGTGGAACTGAAATATCCAGGAGTTTTAGGAAATTACTGAACAAATCAGCCCACATAGATTCACTGCCTCCAGCTTAAAGACCACAGGTTTGCTGCAAACTCTTCAGCCTGTCCCCACCTTTATAACCTCCCTATTCCAACAAACAGCTCCGACTTCAGCTTCAATCTTTTCGTCCATGAGCAAATCCCATGCTGACTGTGGTAACAATGACACAAGGAAATCTAATTTAAGCTCCCTTCTATCCAGATTCTCAAACCTTCAAAACAGGTCCAGTAAAACGGTGAGCAGGACCAAGAGTAAAACCAATTCTGCAGGATTTTCCAGGAGGACAACAGCAGGTACCTGTTCTTTACCAACAACTTGTGCTGTTAAAGCCTTTTCTAGCTAAAAGACATCCCAGGACCCACACATACACACTGCCACATACAGTTTGTCTTCTCTAATTTATTTGAAATTTTAAGATTCTTGTGATGAACACTGTTTTCTGCACCTAGACCGAGAAGTGGGGCTCCACCTGGTCTAGTGGAAGGTGTCTCTGCCCATGGCAGGGGCTTGGGACAAGATGAGCTTTTAAGTCCCTCCCAACATAAACCATTCTGTGATTCTGTAATTCTACGTACTGATGGAACAAGACACGGCTCTCAAAATAAACAAGTTGTGCATTATTTTGTGCCTCATTTTCACCAAAACCCACTGATGACCAACTCAAAGTACTGCCAGCCTTCCCAAACAACTAATTAATCAAAACTGCTCTTCAATCCCTCCCCCAGCACTCCCCTTCACTTCCATCACCTATAAAGCACATGAGCATGTATGACACTCCTGCTGGATTCTGCAATATATTCTTGCAAAAGACATTTAATGCAAGTTAGATGCAAGGAAACATCGCAATATCTCTTTAAATTTGAGAGAGAGATAGGGTTTATTTGAGACAAGTGACCTTTAAAGCACTGCTTGCCACTCTAGTCGATCTCCCAAAATAAATCACAGCTTGTGTCTTTTGTATGTCATTTTTATTACCCAAAGTGATTGTTCTTTCTTGCAGAGCTCACTAGGCAGCAAGATACAGAGAAGATGTTTCTGTACCGACATGACAGCGGACATGGGATGCTCTTGCTGGTTGTGGCAGGAAGTTGCTGGAAGTGACATAAACTTGTCTTAACTATTGGTGACTGTGACTTTTTTCTGAATTGTTACAACAGCATCAGTATCTTGAAAAATCCTATGTTGGGAAATAAGGTCCACAAAGCAATGTTCAACTATGCCCATATTTGTTGGATGCTTTTGGATGCTGATGTTTATACCTGCAGTATCTTCTGGCTAATTGTATGCCCCAGCACCCCCAGACAGGAAAACCCCAAACACATCCACAACATTCTGACAAACACTCAACAGACTACTTAGTTGCCACTTTAAACCACAACAATTTCATTTTTTCACAAGAAGGGATACTCTGCACTTGTAATATGAGTGCATCTGACATGCTGGCACAGCCTGTCCCTGCATCAGTGCCAGCACATCCTTGTGACTGACCTTTCCCAACAAAGGGATATTTAGGAACAAACCCCCCGCTGAAACGCCACACTGCAGTTCAGAACTGCACCAGAAAGAAAGTTAAGAAAATAGAAGTTATCATTGGCACAGCCACCTACAGCTCTGCACGCCCACTGAGTCAGGAAAACACAGCTGGTGATTGCACCAAAAAATCCTGGATCAACAAGGAATTTTTAGGGTGATATTCCACACTGCAAGAGGAAAAGGGAGAGAAAAAAAGACTAAATCCTTCGGAAGCTCATGCTCATGGTAGTATCAGCCTCACATGCCACACAAACCCAGAAGCACCAGCTGCATGGACTTGTTTTTATTAAAGGAATTTGAAATTTTGGAAGAGGATTCAGAGGCCGATCCCATCTCATTTGCCAGGGCACAGCCACAGCCAGTCACCACAGCTAGGAAAGAAAGGAGGTGGGGGGAGAGGACATGGGAGTGTAAAAGCCAGCACTGAGTAACATTTAATGAAAAATGACATGCATAAAATACTAAACTCTCCCCACAGCAGCCTTGAAAACCTGAGGTGAAGACTTCAAAGGTCCATCAGGAGTTTGGCTTTTTTCCTTCAATTTCATGGGTGCAGCCACCTAGCACCAATGCAAGGGACAGCAGCATTCCTTCTGCCAAACCAGAGAAACACCAAAAACCCCTGCAAGCCCCAAACCTGTTCTTTCTCTAATAACAGAATACAGAGTTTATTTCAAACAAGTATTTTATTTGATTATGTTTGGTTTTTTAACAGATACCAAGACAATTTGGTTTTATACAGAATTACCTACTTTCTAAAAGTAATTTGGTAACAAGAGCAGAACAATGATGTGCTGGTTTCTCCCCCAAAAGAGCTGAGGTTTCCCACTGTTCTCCAGCAAGAACGGTATAAAGTTTAACCAAGGTGACTACAAGGTTGTGTATCCACACCAAGTCTCGTGTCTGTAATTTTGAAATTAATTGGAGTATAAGCTCTGATCCATGGTACAACTCAGAGGCCAGCAGACCTAGGACAGTGCGTCTGCAGTGACATTTACTTCCACGTAAACACTATTTATTCTCAGCAGTGAAGTCACACAGAATACTTGGGAATTAAATTAAAACCTAATTTTGCTATAACAGACTTTCAAGATTGCACATGCTCTGTCCAACAGAGAAAATGACATGACCTTTGACGAGATGACTCCCGATCAACTCGTCTAAAAAGGACACTAAAAGTGATGGTCAGCCTGAGGACAACCTCCCTTCATGTGCTCCCTACGAAGGGCTTGCTAAAAATAAAGGCTATAGAAAGTCATTTCAGAGTTTAAATGGAAAGAAAGGCAACCACAGCAGTCAGAAGTTAAGTTTTGTCACAGACTGGCCAAACTGAGACATTTTTCTTTTCTATTTCCCATTTTTTTTCCACAGAAAGGAATCAGTAGAACCTCTTTTGAGAGACCATGCTCTTTACCCTTTATTTCCATAGCGATTTACTTTAGAATTTGGTGGTATCTTGGCTCTAAGGAAAAGCCACATCTGTGCCTTTGTGCTACAAGTTCTGAAAATAAGTGTCAGTGTTTATTGTTACACTTTGGATAACCAAAAAACACTGCAGTATATTGTATGTTTAACCTGCAGTAAAGTGTATGTTTATTAAACATATTCAGAAAGATCCCATAGTAAGACAGTGGCCAAAGGACTCATTATGAGGAAAAAAACTAATAAAGGAAGCACAACCCACTGAACTCTTCTGGTCCATTCCAAATTCAAATTAAGGAAAGAAAATGGGCAATAAAGAATCAAAAGGTTTGCTCCTTTCTTTAATACTCCTTGAGAGCGAAGTTTTTTATCAGTTTTTCTGAGAGCCCATATGGATGTTTACAACCAATCAATGCAGTCTGGACACAGCAGAAGCATCAGCCTCTGAGAGAACAGTCTGTCCTTTTCCAGGCTGTATAAGCAAATTTTCTGTCCTTGGTTTTAGAGACTGTCAGTAACCTCATACCTTATTTGCTTTTCTGAAGTTCCCTGAAATGTTGCCAGCAAGACTAATATTCAGAAACAACACAGGATTTATTTTCCATGAAACACCCGAGGACGAGTGCGGCACAGCTCTGCGGTGTCAGGGCACACGGAGGGCTGCTGGGTCACTGTAAAACCCCCAACTCAGCCACCTCACTGTGAAAACCAGCTCTACGAGACAAACAGGCCAAATTTTAAGGCACATTTATTGAGCATTTTGTTTATTGTTTATTGAGGTTTCCCATTAAGAGGTTTTCACTGTTGTAAGCTGGAACCCATTAAAACACAGTCGGAGCAGTAACTGTGATGACACAGGGTAACCTCTGAGCCTTAGGAAACACTCCTGCTCAGCCTCCTTCATACCCAAATGGTTTAAAAACAGCCATTTTTCTTTCTCAGATGATGCAGAAAGCTGGACTGTCACAAGAAGACAGTTAAAAAAACCCCAAATATGTTTACCTGAAATCTTAAAAATTAAACCGAACTGCCAAACTAAAAAGACCACACAAACAACAAGAGCTGAACATGACCAGAGTCCTCTGAAACAGGACTTCTCCAGCTCCCATCTCTCCCCTTTCAGTGGCCATATCCTTCCAGTCCCTTCAAACGCCATTTTGTCTTTGATACCCTTGATTCAACACCTTTGATACCTTTAATATTGAACTAATTCTTCAGCAAATTCTACATTCCACCGTCTTATTCACAAGTTGCTTTGGTCTCACTATGCACTTGTGTTTCCATCATCAGCTTGTTCAATTACACAAGACAACTAAATTATGTAATTCATTCTATTTTTCCTTTCTACAGCCTACTGAAACAGGAGCAGCACTGCTCACTCCCACTGACAGCAGTCTCTCACCTCCAATCCCTTCCTATGTCCCACTTTTTGCTCTCCTCTACCCCATTCATTCCATCTAAGAAATGAAAAAGGAACAAACCTCTTGGATGTTTTTTCTTGGCATCGGTAAATTATTTTAATCATCTCATATATCCTGCCAGTAAATCAACAAGAAACCACTAAAACCCACGACTTCTCTGAAGTTATTCTGTAGAATTTTCAGTAACCTTTTTCACAAGGATTTGTATATATTAAATCTGCTTTATATTAACCTTTTACATACAAGCTACAATTCTCTTCCAGTTCAAAATACACTTAAGAGTTGTGTTAATGGGAGAGGAGAAAGTTGCTTCTCTGAGATACAAAGAGAGGCCACTTAGGTGTCCACAGAGAGGATAAGATGAGCCCAGTTGAATTACCCATGCTGACATCACCCTGCAGACTTAATGCAAACAAAAACATTTCCTCTTTAAAGACCACTGATGGTTCAGCAGTGGCACAAAAACAGATTTCTTCAGCTTTTTAAAAAGCACCAATTATGTCTGGGGGGTGAGTTTTTTATTGTTTTTAAAGCCAAGTGATGGCTCAAGCTTTTTCCCGTGATGTAAAAAACCTCAGTGCCTATCCAACTACACAAACTTCACGACAGTATTTATTTCAAAATATGTTTCAATTCACTATCTACAGTATCTACTCCTGGTTTTATCAGTACTACACACATGAATCTCAAAGAAATAAGGACCAAGTTGACATCATTCATGACAGCCTTGCACTGCCTCAGAAACTATTCCTGATGCCTTCCTAAAATATCTTCAGGCTTACAATAAGGTTTAAAAAGCATGCAAAACATACAAAAAACCATCTAGAAGAATTAATAATCCCTAGAGGCTGTTCTACATCTCTGGTAGCCAAGAGCTTTTTGGTCTTCATGGCTCCTATAGCCCACAGAAATTAAAACTCTCTGAAGGATTACATTTCCTTAGTTACAATAAGGTGACATGAGGACAGAATTTCAAACTAAATTCTGGTGTTGCCTTAAACCACACATGTAATGCAATTTTAATTTGGTTTTCATATGTCTAAATTATAGATTACTACTATGCCTTAACTCACGATAATGCTAAGTGTCTGACACGCAAACATCTCAGCTTTGGAGAAGAAGTGGGTCTGAAAATTCACTCATAAAAAACTACCAGTATTCATGGGAGCTCCATTATAAAGGGAATATCCAGCAAGTAAACATAACTGATGGTTGCAAAAAATGTAACTTAAGATCAACTCTTCTCTGGTCCATTCACAAAACAACATGTTTAAAAATGTCAAGACTTGTGAGTTTGTTATTTTGAATATGGAACAGGAATGTTCAAAAATACTTATTTTCAGTGCCAGAGTTCAAATTTTATTCTTTGCTCGCACCACTGAAAATTAGTACAACAGTAAGAAGGGCCATGTCTAAATAATTACAGTAGAAAACAAAGTGTGACAAGGACTAGTGATGCTCTGAGTTCTATACAAGGAGCCCAGGAATTCCAGCAGCCACCAGCAGCCTGATGTTTGGGAACTCTCATCGTAAGCCAGTACTGCCAGGCACATAAAATTCCACATCTACATCGAGCTTCATCGACTAAATAATTGATCAGCTCCTAGATGCACGGGTTAGTAAAATACAGTAGGATGACAATCCCTCTTTACACATCCTCATGCTGCTACAGCCACACATCACAATGATGACATGCAGGTGACAATCAGCTCCAGGGATGCACCGAGCAGGGCTCCAAGGACATGGGAGCACAGCCAATGCTGCCAGCATTACCTCTGAGCCAGGGACCTGTGTAAGGAGGCCCTCGGATACTGTACATGCAAAAAACCAAAGGAGCACCAATCTTCCATCGGTGCTTCCATGTTTTCTTTCTGTATTCATCAAGAAATGCACTCATGGAAGCGAGAGGGGCCAAACAGGGTGGCCCTGACCTAGGCTGTAGGCATAAGGAGAATTCTAACAAAGCAGGTTTAAACCAAAGTCTAGGAGGAAAAAAATTAACAGATAGGTGTTTATTTGCATATAAAGAGCCAATTTCCCATAAAAACAATACTTCAGAAAAAGGCTTTTTCTGTTGAAATGTAGCACAATGTGTACTTGCACTAAACTTAGCATATTATACACAAGAGTATAAGAAAATCCAAGTTTTCTGGAGTAAATGGCCACATAGCTCGTACTCAACAATTTTTATCTTAAACTATCAAGAAAAAAAAAAGCATTTAAGGAGTTCTACAAAAAGTATCCTGCAAGTGTTGCAGAAAACAAGTTAAAACTTGTATCTAAGTGTAAGAAAACTTGTCATTTGTCAGTCCAAGCCCTTGCTCTCCAAGTGCTATGGGATCACAGCACTGAGGAACCAAGGGGCTATGCTCCTATAAGTAACATAGAGAATCAAAGCAATCCTTCTGAGCAGTGGATGAAGGGGAAAGGGATCAGAAAATACATGGTAGGAGAAACCACGAATACTCTGAGGAGCTGGCTGAAACTCCAAAAATTCCAAAGAGGGCTAAACCATGCAATGCAAAGTTCCCAGGAGGGAAGAGAACCATGAGGAGCCAGGAGAGGAGCTCAGAGAGCAATCACGTCGAGGGATGACAGGGCCCAGCTCTGCAATGCTGAAAGTAGGGCTGGAAGCTACAGGCACAGACAGAGAGACTGGTGAGAGAGGCAGAACCAAGAGGAGGAGAAAGACCTTATCAAAACTGACAGAAAAAATAAAGCAAAGGATCAGTTACTCTGTTTGCTCTGAAAACATTTAAAATTCATACTACTGGGGCTACTTTCCATGTAAGCACGTTACCAAAGATAAGGATGACATCGAATCATATCAGGGACACACTATCAAAGCTCTGTTTTTCTTCTAAGGAACCGAAATTAAATCTTTAATTGTATGAAGGTTTCAACTCAAGATCCTGGAGATCAACTGATGCCCTTTGGAATCAGAAGATGAGGTTACACTGATTTTAGTTACGAATAACCAAAAATTGTATCACATCCCTCTGAGACGACACCAGAAATAGGAATGGGACTGAAAAATGACTCCAAGTCTTCTGCTCTAACCCAAACACAAACTTCCACAGAGCAAATGTATCATTATTATGCTTCACATTATTAGATTTTTATCTAAACATCAGAAAGAGAAGAGCACAGAAGCCTAGAGAAAATAAATTACCATCTAGTGCCATAAGGTAAGTTTCACATGCACCTGGGATCTTGAATTAAACTAATTTGCTTCAGGAAAAAAAAAATTAAAAGCTTAAATGTTAATTCAAAAACTCTTATTTTCTATAAAAAGTACATTATCTCAAAAAGCATCCCTTTTAAATATCCTCTATAGAAACATTATCCAATCACTCTATACCCTCTCCATCAGACCCTCATGCTTCACAAACACAGTAACTGTGGGTACATTCCAGGCTTGGAAAATTCTTAAGATGTGCATAAAAATTCTATTACAGAAGAACCCTCTATATCTAAATCATTAAGTTTAGAGCTCTGCTTCATAATGACTTCATAGCACAGTTGCAGTTAAGAGTGCAATACCACAAAGTGCATCACAGACAGCTGAACAGAGAAAGTTACAATCAGAATTACAAAGAGAATCAAAATCTTGCTGAGATACTTGTGAATTATTTTTTTCCTTTAAAATACTGCACTGGCATCACAGAAGTTTTGTTTAATGTAAGCTGAATGTCTCTTGTCTTTGCCAACACAACCAGCCTGTGAAAACACATCTCCACAAACATGATGCAAAATCTTCTATCTTCCCTCATCCCCTTCCAGAGCCTCAGTGGCCTGACAGCTGGCATGGCTTTGATCACTGTGCACCACACTCCTCACTGCTTATCATCCTCACCACGTTTCCTTACAAATGCCTGCATCTATTTATTGCATCTTCCACAGTCTATCATTCCAGAAAGGGCATGGTCCCCAGGGTAGAGACCATCCCTTGCAACGTGCAGTTCTGCCCCTCTACTGGTTCCTCCAGATGTAACCAAGAGAGAACAGCCACCATCTCTTCCTGCCAAGGAGAGGGTGATCTCTCTTGGACACGTTTCCAATTACCAGCAGAGTACTGAGAAGTATGTTGACCTCCACAAGAACCTGGATGAAAGGGCACTGCAGAAACACGTTCACTGCTCTCTCCCTCTGTTCATCATCCTCTTACAGCTCTTGATGCAGGGAAATAGAATGCATTGTTTGCTTTACCCAAGTCTACTCTGCACCTTTCCTTTCAGAAACCAAAAGCCATGAAGTCTCTGGGGGATGAGGGTGAGTGCAGCACTACCCAGTGTGTGCTATGGAAATTGGTGTGGACACCAGTACTCAGAGACACCTTGGACTTGGAGAATGTCTTCCAGGTGCCCACACAGCTCTCAAAGCTGGTTTCTGCTCTCCCACAGCCACATCAATTAACCTCCCTAGGCTAAGGTTAACCTTCAGAAGTGTTCTACCTTCGCAAAAGCCTACCTTTATGATTAGTCATAAGAAATATGACTTCATCGTGCTCTGATTCAATCCATGGATCATCACTGGCACATCCAGAACAGCTGTAATTACAACTGAGTCAACAGCCCATTTTCAGACTACTGTCCTATACCAGATTAAAACAATTTTGGCACAGATCAACATAAATCTGGGTTCCAGTTTCAAAACAGTATCACAAAATACTTGACATTTTCAAGTCATAAACTTACATATTTAAAATTCTGACATGACTTATTTTGCTGTATTATGTACTATTATAAACCACTTGTCACAGAAACAGATTTTTAGTACAAAGCTCAGCAAAAAACCAAAAAGGAACAAACTCAGATATGATTCAGCTCATCATTTTGCTTAATGCACACTTCTCCTCAGTGTTACCAAACAACATGAACAGATCCCTTCAAAAGTTTGGGAGGGCTGTATGAGTTTTGGGGAGCTTGTGGGTTTTTTCAGAAAGGAATAAAAGTGCTTTATCTTTTGTGACTTTAAAGGTAAAGAACTGTTAGCTATGGACTGGAACGCAAAACCAGTTAATGGGTTCTCATAAACCATTAAAAAAAAAAAGAAAGAAAAAACAAACTTTCCTCTTCCTAACATTTTATATCATTTCATTTACAAATAGTAACTGAGTGAATAAATGGCTTGGCTGGAAGAGGAGCAATCCACTGGATATTGTTCACAGAGCTGATACAGGGGTCAAAAAACTTTTTTGAATATTATTATTTTACCCTTATGAAGCCCTTATTTGAGCACAGGCTTTTTTGTGGTTTCTCACTTCAGCCCAAACTCTGTGGAGAGTGCAATTCCAGCTGAAGTACCAAGGTGACTAAAGCATTCCCAGTTTTTAAGCAGTATTACAAGATACAAACCATCTTAATAAGGACAGTGCAGGTAAGTCAAGCTTAAGTAAATTCAGCCTTTCATAATTAACGTCTGCAGAGTAAGAAGGGAAGAAAGAGTCTACATGTACACTGAGGCAGGGATGATAATACAAACAGGCCAGGATTTGCCAGCAGGAACTCCAAGGCGAGGAGCTGCAATTACCTGTCTGAGCACTCAGTGCCCAGCCACTCTCCAAGACCACAGGTACCTGCAGCTCCACTTCACCTGGTGATGGGGTGGACTCAGCACACATGAAACAGCCAAAATTCAGCCACACATCCACCCACGCATTTCCATGCTGGTTTTGGCACCCACATGGGGAAACCCCACAGCCCAGGGCTTTTGCCCCCATACACCACGAGCTTCCCTTTCACATTACACCAGACAGAAAAGCCAAACAGGGAAAATCAGCCCAGACAGGGAGTCCACACACCCAGCTGGCTTCTCCCTGTGCCTTTACACACCATCATATCATGTCATTGAGACTCTAAACTTTCTGGGACCAAAGTCAAGAGTGATCTCCTGCTCCAAAGTCAATTCTGTATCTCATGTGGGCATGAGCACAAGGTTTTTGCCCACTGCCTCCAAATACCAGAAAGTTACACAGCCTTTTTTCTACCCAGTAAATACAAAATTATAATAAAGAAATAATAATGAATATATGCCTGGCCCCAGATTTATGAGGCAATTCCTGTGTCTTAGGTGACTACTTCTTGGTAGCAGCCTTAATAAAACACCAGAAACTCAGCTAATTTTCTGACTGAGCATACCAAACAGTACGGGTCTCATAAATATTGTATTTTTAACTTCTTTAAAGGCTTTTATCTCAAAGGTGGGTTTGCTCGAATGTTCTAGCTTTCATTATGCCATTTAAAAGCAACATCCTTCCCTCCCCAGTTTCACAGGAATACTGCATTCTCAGACACAAAAAATAATTTGTGTCCTTTAAAGCAAATTGTAATTACATAGTTCACCTAAATAATTAACCAATTCCATGCTGCTGCACAAAGGAAACAAGTAGTACAGCTCCACACAGATTGAAAATTAAAACATCAGTGGGTTTGGATACCAGTATTTTCAAGTTAGCAAAATATGCCAGCTGTTATAAAAATGTTACACTTCAATAATACTTATGGGTTTCAAACACACTTCACATTTATAGGCTAAAAAACAAGCTTAACACATTTCATAAGCAAATGGCATTTTTTTATACTTGCTGGTAATTTTTAAGCTGTTGGTATATAAAACAATTCCATGATTTCTAGCTCCCCCTTTCCTGTTTAGAAATAATTCTACAAGAATAGTTCATGCATAGCCAGGATTCCAGTACCTTCAAACCAGCATGCTGGGGTGAGAAGGGAACATACAGCTAGCACCAGGGCTGTCAATACATGTCACAGAAATGCAGCACAGACAGAATCTTACTTACTTTGGAGGCCCAGGGCTGTAGGCAGTTGGCGTAACATCGAACAAGAAAAGCCATTTCTTAGGCTGAGAAAAAAAGTTTCCTTTCTCAAATAAAAGCCACAGGGAGAAAAAATGAGAAAAATCCCTTCTGCTTTCTCTTTAAAAATCATAAAGCGGCAATGTACATATATGCAACTTCTCAGGCTTGGATTTCACACTGAATTTGATTACAGCTTCCACTAGATTGAGGAGTTTTCAGTATTGCAGGGAGTTAGCAGCAGCAGCAGCAATTCCTATAAAAATGTTCCAGTTTTAACAAGCACATAAATTCAAATCAAAATGTTTCCTAGCTTCTCAAATACAAATACCCATACGTTCCTCCAGGCAAGAGGTATGCACCCATAAAGTGCTGCTTAAATTGAATTATTCAGAAATGGATTAGAACTGCAGGTTAAAGCAACAATACATTAAAAAGCAAGGTATGAATTCTTCAAATTTCTTTTTCTCTTCTAAAATGCATTTACAAATGGCTTATCTTCGGGTCCACTTTTCAGAAACTTCATACTAATATTGCAGATGAAATTTTGCAAAGGTTCTTCAGCATCTTAGGTGATCCAGGAATCCCACACCCTGGGATATTAAAGTTTCTTCTTTATACTCATGTCCATCATAACTGCAGAAATTGAATTCGCATCCAGACTGTAGCTCCAGGATATATGCTCAAACAGGTTTGCACTGTGGAATGTATTAAAAGCCTCTGCAATACAAACCCTTTTCTCTTTTGCCCCCCTCCTTCTTTTTTTTTAATGCCGTTTACAACTCTGCAGTGTCGCTTAGTATTCTAATGCATCAGTCAGATAGCACGACTAATCCACGCCTAGCTTTTCCAATTAAAACATTTCTGTAATGCCAAACAAAACAGGACGTCCATAGCTACAGCAAGGCTGACTGCTGGAGTCCTAATTCCTACTATCTTTGCTTGCTTCTCAGCAGCTCCCTCAGGAGAAGCTCCCATCGATTGGATGCTCCGCAGCAAGATGAAATATCTAATAAGGAGGAAAGAGAGTGGGAGGGGAACAGAGCTAAAAGGATGACATCACCTGTATAGAAAGCCTTTAGAAACTGCATTAGATCAATTGGCTACTGGATCTGCAGATGCAGCCAACAGAGCATCTTTATTGACCTAATATAAACACACATATCAGTACAACTGCTCAGCAAACACCCTGCTCCACATCTGCTTTTATCTTTTTTTTAATCTATTCAGGGATGTGCTGTAACTCTGATTTTCCTTTTTCTAAATTTTTTTTTTTAATTAATCATATGTATCTACTAACACTTCCAGCAGCATTCGGGTGGATTATTTTTCATCTCTGCATTCAAATTTAGAAATAAGTAAAATAAATTATCTGCAGCCATTCCTATGCACACAGAGACATGCATCATCGGCTCACAATAAAAAAAATTTTGCTTTTATATATGTGTCACACTAGAGACTTGACACTTTTATCTCATACTACACAGTACAGAGATTTTATCCAGAATGAGAAGAAAATTTTTTATTAAAAAGTGATGTTTATAATCCTCATAATTTTAATCGTTTTGAAACACTTTTTAAAAGTTTTGGGGGGTGGGGTTTTTTTCCCTGCTCAGTCAAGACCAATTTCCAACCCAATTTGCCTTAATTCTGCAGTAACTTATCTAGTTCTATAATCTCTTTTTGCAACTAAAAACTGATATATTTGAAAGGACCTTAGAGTCCTGGATAGTAGCCCAGTATGCTGGAGAGATGCTCCAAAAGGATCTCTGAGATCCCACACCTTTGAGCCGGGTCTGCCGTGATGCTTTCGGTTCCTAGAAGGCAAATGACTTCTGCTACTGCGCAAGGGAGGAAAGGAGGGAGGAGACAGGCAAGGGGACAGAGAGTGCTGCTTCTGTTAAAGCCATTACTTTGGCCTCTGGATAATTTACTTCACCTGCAAGAAAGGGCACTCGCTGTTACCATTTTCCTCTTTTTGGAAAGAATTTTTGTCGCCACATCACACTTGAGGGTAGCTCTCCAAATCAAAACTACCCCATGATGGCTGCACCTCCTGTGCTCAAATGGAGCTGCCAAGGGGGGCTGCTGGTAGTGAGGGCCAAAAACGCCATTTCAGTCTTGTTTGCTTGCTTATTTTTGAATATTGAATCAGGCAGTTTGAGCAAACCACAGAAAGCTCTTTTTCATCTTCTGTGCCAAGGGACATGTGGAAGGAGATTCTCACATTTTTGAAGCCAAGTTGTACCAACAGGGCACCACTCTCCATCTCACATCAATAGCTCCTCAGCAATCATCCAGGAGCTGAATTCTTCCTGGTATATACCCCAAATTACCACAGAAACACAGAATATCTGGAGTTGAAAGAGATATACAAAGATCACCAAGTCCAACACTTAGGATGGGAGTTGCACCTCAACCAAGGAAGACCTTCACCTGGTGCCTTGCAAAACTATCCTAAAAGGAAAAAAATTGGCATCAATGTCTGAATTTACTCAACCTCTTATCAAACAACAAAAATAATAAATGCAACCAGGGTCCATAAATATTACTTGGTTTAATTTGTATTTAAACAACAAGGACAATCTGTCAATGCTGCACTTGCAAAATTTGCAAACACAAAGTCTATTAGATTTTTAAAAGCTGAAAGCATTCTAACTACTTTAGATTTTTACAAAGCACTACACAGCTACGCAAATAGCTGTTTCTTTTACTGCTTTTTCAATACTAAACAATAGGTTGGACATGTGAGCTTCATCTTACACATGACTGTATCGCCTCTTTTCTAATAATTCATAAAACAGTATTTAGAAGCATCTTAAATGCCTGTAATGCTACAGTGATAAATCCTCAACAGCAATGAACACCCAAATACCTGCATTATGGTTAGTATAATCACAATTTATATCAAGGAGAAAAGAATCCATGCAGCTGAAAGAACCCTCTCCCCTGCCTGCCTGCCCCTGAGAGCTCTCTGGGCAGATCTCCACCTCCCAGATTCATCCTGCTGCATTGTGCAGCAAACCCGATCCAGCACAGATTTTGGCACGGATGCCATATTTTACAACTACTGTAAACACCAGCTCAATAATGGGAACGAAATTCTATTTCCTCCCTACTTTTGCCTTCAAGTGGAGATGACATCATCCCTGTGGCCGTGCCGCCAATGAGCGCGGCGGCAGCGGGGGTCCCGGGGGGCTGCAGCCCACGCTGCGCAGCCCTGCCCGCCCAGCCCCGGGTGGGGGGAAAACCTGACCTACTTCCACACCCCGGCTTTTGGGGCATCCCCCCCACTCCTTTTTCTGCTTTCATTTATTCATTTTAACACATGCTTCTCTGCAGCCCCAGCTCCCTGCAGCAAAGGGCTGTGAGTTTTTTATAAATCATCTGTTTAATGACAAATCTCAAAACTAGAGCAACTCTGAGATGAAAAAAGATCTGATAAAAAGGCTTGGTAGTGATCACAGACGAAATATTTGAGCAGAGCTGCAGCATTGAACAGAATCACAAACAGAAAATCACCGGTCACATTTTAAGCCAGAATCCAAGTTTTAAGAAGATCTTTAGGATAAAACAGTATACAATCTCTGTGTTAAAGGGAGTCTTTGTTCCTTAACACTGATTTATTTCCATGCTGAAATACCACTCCATAGATTTCTCTGCATCATTGTCTTTATCCTCCCATAATGCTACCTGAATCCTCCAGACTGTTAACCAAATCTTCAAGTTCTAATTGTCTAACAAGAGTAAGTCACTGAAAAATGGGATGTTTTTAAAAGGATAGTAAAGCCTTTCATAATTTAAATGCACATTCAGTTCGGCAGGATTAGAGTCTTCCCTTATTTAAGGACACCACAAATGCAAGCCCTGCACAGGCTGGAAAGCACTGGCAGCTGCTGGCAGAAGGTACCCCGCAAGCAGCAGGACTTTTCCCTGATCAATCAGAGGAAGAAAAGCCCATTGTGCAAGTCCAGCGGGGAGGACAGTGACAGTCTCAAAGCCACCAAGGCCCTGGCTGACGAGGCAGGAGCTGCTGGCTGAGGGGCCCGAGGCTGCGAGCTGGGCTTAAGGACTTCTGTCCTTTTGTCCTCAGAGCCGGGCGGCCGCTGGCACACTGTTCCTGCCACGCTGTTTCCCGCAGTGCTCAGACATGAGCAGGCACCTTCCCTTGCCCCCCCATTTCCAGTGCAGCAGCTCAGGCGCATCCTGTCTCTGAGCCCAGGTGGGGGCTGGGGAAGGCAACCGCTGCTCAGAAGGCGATCTGTCACTGCACACACTCAGGCAACGATGTTTCAGGCTAAAATTAATAGAGTTTTCTGAGTGGAAATTGCCAAACATAGCAGCGTAATGCAGAAATATTTTAGCATTAAGGGCACCCGCATCAAGAGGTTATTTCCATAGATTTGAGTATTTGACATCTTTTTGGACAGACAGGCAATGGAGAGCGAGGGGTGCAGAAGGCAGAGCCTGCTGCAGACCTGCCATACTGGCACAGCTCACTGGATTCAGTGTCACTGCCGTGCTGCTCAGAGGTTCTCCCCACCTCTGAACTTACACAGCAAAAACAACTCATTGTATTGTCGTGGCAAGGTCAGCCCCATATTAGGGCTTCTCAGGAAAAAAAGGAAAAAACATAAAACCTCCACCCTGTTCCTGACTCTTTTAGGAAGGGGAGGCAGGGAAAGCAGCACCACAAGCTCCTGTTCCCCTTCAGGGCAACATTCTGTGGTGCCATCACAGCCTTGTCGCTTTCCATGGTAGCACTTCCTAAAAGGCTGTAGAAAAATCCTACCCAAAGACCTGTAGGACTCATAAGTAGTATGAAAACATGATCCATCCTGAGGGAAGGAGCGAGGGAGTGTAGGGGGAGAGCGGGAGGGGGAGGGCAGAGACTGTCATCATCCCTTAAGTGATGTAAGCTTCTAAATATAGCACCAGCAACACAAGAGGAACAATGAAAAGGCACCATGGATTGAATTTCTCCACTGCTTTCACACTACCCCGACTCTTTTTTCAGCTGCCGTGTTAAGAAGGGAAAGGTCATCCTCTATTTGCAACGATTCAGATTTATATGGTTTATAATACATTTCTAAATTACAGCTCTCTCCTGCAGCTCTGTCTCGCACACACGCGCTGCAGAGCTGGGCAGAGCATGATCCGCATCACAAACAGGGATGACGGCAGTGCTGGGGAAGGGGGAAGCCCCCTTGCCTATGGACTCAAACAAATATAGTTCCAATCAACGGTTTGAACTGAGATGATTCATACCACACTTCTCCTTTCCTGCCTGACATCTCATTTTGGCAAGGGGTGGGCAAGTCTGGGAAGGTCTGCAACCCAAAAATCCCTGGTGATGAAAAGGTGTGGATACCAACCCCAAGAGGGTCAGTCTGGGGGACTGAATCCACTCAGAGACACAGAAAGGACAAAATAGCTAATATCCTGCAGTAAAATTTCCAAAACACATTTAGGATTTTGCTCAC
The DNA here is from genome assembly GCA_013399915.1 of Illadopsis cleaveri. Lineage (NCBI taxonomy): Eukaryota > Metazoa > Chordata > Aves > Passeriformes > Timaliidae > Illadopsis > Illadopsis cleaveri. Next base: position 87,701 of record VXBB01001422.1, read on the forward strand.
TAAACATACCTCAATCTAGTCTCAAATCTGACATCACTTCTCAAACTTAACATGGACCTGGCTGTGATTTCTTCAGCTGACAGTGACCTGGGAAGCCAGGTGGGGTCTCCCATTTGCAAAGCCCAGAAAGGTGTATATGTATTTTTCTCATTCCACAGAAGTTGATACAAAAACCTATACAAAATACCACTTTTTCTTCCCTCAGTTATTCAAAACAGATCTCAGGTTAAACCAAGTAGATTACAGCTATTTGGAACATAAGGTACTACCACACCTTTCACAAGAAAAAGGCTTCTCACTAAATGACCTTGAGAATAATGCATTAAGTCCATAGATGAGGTTAAAAGAAATCATGAAAATGCCACTTCCAGTATTTCTTTTGTCTTTTTGCTTGAGGATTAACACCAAACTGGAAGCCTGCACGTGGGAAGAGAGGAGGGATTTGACTCCTCCTACCAAAGCTTCTCTGCTAAACGCTGGTAATTTTGAACAGCCCACTCTCATTTATTAGTGGTCAGTGTATCCAATTTGAAGAGTGAAGGAGTCTACCCTGTGTCTGGAAGGAGTCCCACCCTGACAGACTTGCCTGTACTCAGGCATAACTTCATGCAAACAGCTCAGCCAGCCCTGGACCCAGGCTGGGACCAGCCAGGCTCAGCACTATCTGAGCTCTATAACAGTGAACGGGGAATAAGGGGGAGGGTACCAGGCTCAGGGTCTGCAGATCCTGAGATCTGGATTCCCAGACCAGCCATGCTGGGGAAACACAGCACAGACCCTACAGCAGCCCTGCAAGGCTTCTCTGCAACACTCCTGTCATCAGATCACAGTACAGTGATTTCTAAGCTTTCTCATTTTCTGGTAAAATCCAGCCTTTATCGTGTTTAAAAATGCAAAGCTGAGTATGTTCAGAGAAAGTTTGTCCCAGCGTCATTTGGGGTCCTCCCTCCACAGAGAGTAAAAAGCAGGAAAACCCCAGCTATTCTCACCCAGCCTGACAAACTGATCCAGCAGATAAAACAAGGGGTGAGCCAGATACCATACCTGCAATCCAACTTGACAAACCGCAACTGCTAACCAAACTTTAAAGGAAACAAAAAGACAATACAAGTATTGTCGCTACTTTACCTCCAACTAGAAGCTTCATCACATAAGAACAAAACCCATTAATACTCAGCAACAAAAGGCAAGTCTGGCTTGCAAGAAAAAGGTAAGGAACAATGACAAATTAAGATACAATGATGGTCCCATTTAGTCTAGTATTTTCTCTGTCAGATATATCACTATTAAGAAAGATGTCACATATCAAATATAAAACTAAAAATGCTGTTAAATGTCATTAGATAGTAATCAGTTCTATGCCAAAACCAAAGATACTTATCTAGCTATTCTCTCATACAGGCAGTGGTTTTCATGCCAAGTTTTTCCAAGGAAAACAGAGCATCCAAATGCTTTTAATGATGCATTGACATTTTCTGATGGTGATTTTTATCGTAAATGGCTCAGGATATTCTCCATCTCTAAACTGGTCCATAAGGCTTACAAAGAACATGACTGAGCTGATGTGCACTTCCATATTCTAAATCAGAAATCCATTTTACTTTGAACACAAAGTCGAAGACAACAGCATCATAGCCCTTTAAAGAAATCCTTCAGTACTATGTGACATTCAACCCAACAACTCCAACATACAACTTTACAAAGCTAACATACAAAATAACCCTTTAAATGACTATTTTTCTTTAAGGCAGGAGAAACTTAAACTGAAGTGAAAGGTTGAGTTGGCTACAAGTGAGACAACAACCAGGCTGTTACATTTGAGTAGAGCATATTGGACAGAAGCAACCCAGATGGAAGACAGGAAATAAAAAACAGATCCATGCATGCTACCATCTCCCTGCACACAGGGAGACCAGCTTGCTGGCTACTGCCCTGTCACATTCCTACAAGAAGGCGCCTATTATGTCATTTCAAGAGACTGAAACAATGTTAAAAACAAGGATCGGAAAAAGAACTGCAACTCATACACAAAAGATTTTTAAGTCTCCAAAATGAACAAAACATCACTCTGGTGCAGAGCATCTTTTACCATCAACCCCCAAGTGACACAACGCAGTTATGAGCAGTGGGCACAACCCTCACACATCATTCTCCATCAAGTTTGCATAAGAGGTTGGTTATAAAGAATTAATGACTTTGAAACTGCCACCCAAACCCTTAGGGTCCATCAAAACAGAGATTAACTCTCTGAACATGCTACATAAAATATTTTCTCAGGCATTTTCCAAGAAACGGAGTTAATTTCTACCATGGTGTAAATTTGTCTGTGTGGTAAAAGGAGAAAGAAACAGATAACTGGTTATTGTGTGGAGAGCACGGTAGTGACTGAATTTTTACTTCTTGTAGTGGCAATTTGCAAAATAATTAGAAGTTCTGGCAGGTTTTTCTGCCACACAATCCTCCCACAATACTGTCAGCACCAGATGAGGTCAAGGTTTGAGCAACTCTCCAGATTGATCCCAGCCAACAAAGTGGGATGGTTTCCCTGCAAAGGGCAGACTGTGCTCTGGATCTGCTTCCGAACTGTTCCAGGTTTCCTGGTGGAAGTGTTCACCAGGTAAAAAGACTGATGTATTTAGACTGCAAGTAGGAAAACAGTGTAAAAATATCCACAAGTTTCTCTTGAGTTATCACAAACAACTGCAGGTCTGCTGCTCTGCTAAGCAAGGGGAGGGCAACACACAAACTTGCTGTGGGATGACCCTGGGGTCAGGGAGCCCATCATCAACCACCCCAACACCTGGGGAAGGAGCAGATGTACAGCTGACTGCTAAACTTACTCCAGAAGGAGAAAGGTTCAAAAACAAGTCTTTGAGGCAAGAATCATAGAACAAGTTGTGAGGGCCCTTAAAGCTCTTCTCATTCCAACCCTCCTGCCATGGGCAGGGACACCCTCCATTCGATCTGGTTGCTCCAAGCCTTGTTCAGCCTGGCCTTGAAGAGCAGAGAAGAGGGATTCTATTACCAACCTCAGAGTATAGCTCTCCCTAACAGCAACTCAGTACCTTGTTCCAGGATCAAAGCCACAGCCTGGCAGGGCAGGACAATGTCTGTCCATCTGTCCTGCAGCAGAAAGATGCCACATCCCAACACTGCGACATCACCCTCCACCACAGCTCTCCCTAGGGCTATGAGAAGGGCTGCAAAGTACTGACAGCAGCCAGATTTCAGTAAGTACAGGTGCTTGCTTAAAATAAACTCTCCCGAGTTTCAGTCTGATGTAGTTTCATTTGTGCATCACTTTTAACTGCTCTTACACAGCTGCACATGTCACCTCCAAACTGAGCTGATGTCTGTAAATCCCAGTTTACATATAACCTGCTTGTCAAGGCCATAAAATCTTTAGGGAAACTCCTGAATATAAGGTCTGAAAAACAATCACTTTCATTATGGATAAATTGGGGTTGACGTGTTGCACTACGTTGTTAGTTTAAAAAAAAAAAAAAAGCTGAAAAATGCAGATTTTAACCAAAGGGCAGTATTTTCATTAAGTATTTTCATACTTTCTACACAGCCTATTCAAGTCATTACTCATTTGAAACTGCAAGCACTCATTAATTGGATTGGGAAACACCAGTAGTCTATGGAAATTCCTAGGAAGACTTTTAATGCACAGTACACTTTGAGGATTGATGTTTTGCTAATGACCACCATAACCAGCAGCAGACTTTCAAGGAGCCCTTGAAAGTAACACTGCTGACAAAATGAGCAGACAAAATCAATATGTAAAATAAAGTATGAGAGAACATGCATTTGGCAATTCTCCCCATGCTTACAAAGGCAGAAGGAAGTGCCTGAGGACAGCTCAGCAAACCAGGGCGAGTTCAAGATGCCAAGCACAGGTTCCCATGCTGGATGCCAGTGGGACCCTGCCAGAGGATGCTCCCAGCTCCACCAGGGAAGCAGTAGAATCATACAATCACAGGATCATTAAGCCTGGAGAAGAACTCCAAGATCAGGAAGCTCAACCAACATTCCAGCACCACCAGCATGTTCACCACTAAACCATGCCCCCACTGCCATACCCACAGATTTATTTTTTTTACACTTCCAGAGATGGTAGTTCCACCACTGCCCTGGGCAGCCTGTTTCAAATGCCTTACAACCCCTTTCTATAATGAAATTTTTCCTAACATCCAACCTAAATAGTCCCTGGCTCAACCAGACACTGTTTTCACTCATCCCTTGTTACCTGGGAGAACAGATCAACCCTCATGTGGTTCCAGTCTCCTGTCAGGGAGTTGGTTGTAGAGCATGATACGGTCCTTTCTGAGCCTCCTTTGCTTCAGGCCGAGCCCTGCCAACTCCCTCGGCTGCTCCTCATCAAGACTCACATTGCAGACCCTTCCCCAGATGTCTGGCCTGGGAACCAGACACCTCTACACCATTCGTTAACAGAGCAGCTTAACCACTACCTGACTCACAGCCTCCTCCCCCAGCCTCAAAGCCTAACAGTAATTTTCCTTTCCATAAAGCAGGGGGCTCCATCCTTGTACATCTCCTCTGCTCCACCAGACTCTGCCGCGTCCACACCCACGCGCCCTTTGTGTGCGGCCCACGACAAACCAAACCCACAGGGGCCCACACAGGAAGTGAACATGCTGCAGATGCTGTTGCTTTTGATCACGTAAGCAAGAAACACATAAAACTGCAGGAGTTCAGAAGGGCTACAAACAGGGACAGCATACATCAGCTTTTCCAGGGTCCTGTCCCACACAGGGTGCCTTGGCTAACAGAGGCTCTGGCATATGCTCTGGAACCTGAGCACCTAAAAGCTGGGATCCCACATAGGCCACACAAAATTAAGAGATGGAGACTAGAAAAAATCTCCATGTTGTTAAAAAACAACATCAGGAAGGAGCCTGCCTTATCTCTTTGTATCACACAACACCTCCAGAGAGGTAACCGCAACATTAATTTCTGTATCCTCTAAGTGCACTGCAAGGACCCATGTATTTCAGCAAGATCTGAATTTTCTTTTGATTCACAGAATCACAGAATGGTTTGGGTTGGAAGGAACCATAGAAAATAATCAGTCCCAAGCCACTGCCATGGGCAGGGACACCTTCCACAATCCCAGGTTGCTCCAAGCCCCATCAAACAAGGCCTTGAACACTTCCAGGGATGGGGCAGCCACAGCTTCTCTGGACAACCTGTGCCAGGGCCTCACCACCCTTATTGTAAAGAATTTCTTCCTATTACCAATCTAAACCTACTTTTCCTGTCAGCCTGAAGCCATCCTCCCTTGTCCTATCACTCCAAGCCCTTGTCCAAAGTTTCTCTCCAGCTCTCTTGGAGCCCCTTTAGGCAGTGGAAGGTGCTCTGTGGTCTCCCCAAAGCCTTCTCTTCTCCAGGCTGAATATCCCCAACTCTCTAAGCCTGTCATTAGTTAATAAAGTTAAAATTCTGTCAAGTATTTTTTAAAAGTGTCAAAAAGAGGAAGTATGGACACAAACAATAAAAAGCAATGAGCTGCAAAGAGAACCATCCTCCAGCTCAAGAAATAATCATTTCAGCCACTCACAAGATCAGCCACAGCCCCATTAAAATCAACTGATACTCCAAATAAACAGAAGTCAATGATGCTGTGTTCAGGTTTAACAAAACGCAGTTGGAGACATGCTCTAAGTCAGTCTTACTTGGTTTACATCAATAAAAGGTACCATTTCAGCAAATTTACCTGGTAGTTAAAGTAGATTATAAAAGACCCACTGTGTTTTATAGCATTTAAAAAGAAAAGGATTGGTGATGGTAAAGCACCTAATGGGTTTGATCCAGTATACTGAAATGTGACTTAATTCTCTCCAATTATGAGATCCCCCATTCTACCTCCAGCCTCTGACAGGATTACATTAAGTAATGATCAAAGAACAAGAAACTTGCCACTCAAGCAGTCTGCAGCAACAGACTTCTCTGAAGATAAATGCTTCTACAAGGCTCCAGGACAAATTTTACTTGATGCAAATATTAAGATACTGTCCATAAAACGCAGTATTATAATAAATCCTTTAAACCTCATCATCCTCTTACAGTAGTTTAAAAAAAATTGGATCTTTGAGGAAGTGGATTACTACTAAAGTTTAGTACTAATTTCTTTATTCTGCTCTACAATAAACTAACAGGTCAAAGACATCAGTATGTTGTCACAACTCCACAGAAATAGGCATTAGATCACACATGCACTATTTTTAGAGCTACAAATATTCTTCATTTGAAGAAAAAAAATCACAGAGACTTGCCAAAAATGTTATGTGGATAATAAATGCATAGAATCACAGAATGGTTTGGGTAGGAAAGGATTTTAAGGATTATCTTGTTCCAACCCCTCAAGGCAGGGACATCTTCCACCAGACCAGGTTGCTTCAAGGCCCATCCAACCTGGTCTTGCACACTTCCAGGGATGGAGATTCCACAGCCTCAAATTACTGACCATAAACACGAATTAGAAAAATTTAACTGAAATGAAAAAAATATTTAAGTTTACAGGTTTGAGTCACATGGAAATTTGTACTGAGTTGTTAAACCCTGTTTGGAATTAAACACTCCCAGAAATATAAATGCAAAATTTACTATCTCAGGTTTTATGTTTTAACTGTGAAGATAAATAATTGAACTGTTTACTTTCCTAATACTTGATCCAAGATCAAAACAGCAATTTAATTTTTATAAAGGACCAGAACTATAATTAATTTTTATTTTTTTAAAGCATTATCATTAAAAAGTCATTTGCTGTTACTCTGGACGCAGTTTTGTAAGTTCCTACTGCATGAGCACAGACGTTTGGGATATAGTTTAACAGAGATGATCACAATTATTTCTTTCTTTTGTAAGTAGAAAACACGGTTGTATTATTACTTTCTTCTTTTGTAATCATAAAACATGGCTGCATTATTGATTGGGTTGAGAAACAGACTAAGAATAGAAATGACTCACTCGTCTCCATTGTGATGCTGCCCTGCTGCAATAACCCCAGCTCCAGGCTGGATGCTCATCACCACCAAGATATGCAATAATGCTAACAAATCAGATCTGAAGCAAGAGCTGGCATAACTAACACCAATGGCACATTTCTTCCTAATCCATTCATTTTGAGCAAGAGCTTTTTGCCAAATGTGTCCAGCCTCACTTTCTCTCCCACAGTCAGATGTTACTGTGGGGGTGATGTGCAAGATGCAGAATTACTAAGTGACAAAAATGGAAAAGGCCAGAAATGCCCAGTGATGAAGAGATGTGATGTAATTATAGGGATGCTCAGGCCTGCCCCAGGCAGACTGACAGCCACACATACTCGGGCTGCCACCGTGGCCTCACACATGACCCACCGTGCCAGAGCCACCTCCTCCAGCCCTTCACAGGCAGCAGTGCTATTGTGTACCCTGAAAAAAAACATTGCTAACTGCTTGCCAAATACACAATTGCCCTTGGGATCTGGCTGGCCTGCTGTGCTGTAGAAGGGAAGAATCCCCAGAACCACCTCAGCACGGCTTGGGTGCACTCTGGATGTGGAGGAGAGTCCAGCCTGCTGACCAAGCCACCAGAGCAGGGCTGGCATCGCCTGCACAGGGACTGCAAGAGCAAAGTCACATCATGCTTTGAAGATAGAGACAGAAACATAAACCTGCTCACTCTGAGGGAAAAGAAAGAACACTGCCAGCATGTGTTCACTGTATTTATCACAAAGGAAAAGAAAAACCAAACCGAAAAAAATCAACAACAACAAACTACAAGTAGTTAATTCTGCAGACCACCAGTGCTCTTGTGAAATAAAATTGTTCTGTGAACCACAAAAATGTAGCAAAGGAATCTAAATGGTAACACCTTCACCAAAGAAACCAACCAGATAATCCATTTTTAACATGAGATTATAAAAGGGAAAGCAGAGAGGGAAGAAATTTAAGATACTGACAAAAATTTGAATGTCAACTATCCTGAAGATATACAGTTAAATCAAGAACTAGAACTCTTTTACTTAATTAAGAGGCACAAGCAAAAAGAAGAGCTTCAAGGATAGTAACGATCGTTTAAAGTATTATTTAAAGTATCTGCGTATAAATCTTGGTTTTGTGGCCAATCAGGTATTTCTACAGAACAAGTTCCAGCACTAACAAGAAGTACTCCATGTGAGAAGTAGATGTTAGCTCATGTCACAACCCAATAGGTAATGTTTTATAAAACACAGATTAACCTTAATTGCAAATATAATCACAGTATATTTAATGTGCAGAAATTTACATTCTAAGGAGTTAATGGAGATGGCATAGATAATTCACCTTAAAAGCAAACCCAAGAAACCTTATATTTAAGGAAATATTCCTAGCCGGGTTAAAAAAATACTGAATTTCAGTACCTAAAGGATCTGAGTTTTCTTTAGAAAGCAGAAAACTACTTGCATATGAGGGATTAGGCATGCAAAAACTTAAATGGTGTCATACTGAGTGTTCCAACATCAACCAAGGGAGACGGATTGCAGTCCATGAGGATGCTGGAAAGCACCAAGCCCTCCCCAAGCACACAGGACTCACAAAAGCTCCGTGAGGCTGCATTCAGCACCTGTCACAGAGCACTCAGCAACAGGCTGGAGAGTGCAATACAACTCTGCTCATTCATTAGCATTATGCCAGACAGGAGTTCTGCCAGAGAGTTTGTAAACACTTTTCCCACTCTGGTAGAAAACTTATTTTAAGTTCCTATAAAACGGAAGTTTGACTTACCCCCCTCCTTATCCTGATCCCGTGCCTATAGCAGAGGGTTGGAACTAGATAACCTTACAGTCCCTTCCAACTCAAACTATTTTATGATCCTACTCTTCTCTCATGGGCTACATAAAGGGTTACACCATGAAATCTTTTTTTCAAGATCATTGGGAAACAACGTATGAACATATTCATATAGGCATGGAACTACCTATACCTAAAATAAATTTATTATTTTACTAGTTTATAATGGAATATGGAAAAATACAGGCACTGAACTTTTCCTTACTTGTCACACAGGCAGCTTGTTACCATGTTTTGATTCCTTAGTCATCTCTTGAGTTACAAATTATTTTTTGTTACTGTAAGTACTCAAGTATGACACTTTCTAATTAGGAGCTTGCAGTTTACAAAGCAAGGATTGGTATTTCAATTCAGACTGCTGAAAACTCAAAATCTTGGAGATTTCGTAGCAGAGAGGTGGTCATTTAGTCCTTGCCAGTTAGCACTCATTCATCCAGAAAAACACTTAGTGTTACAGGACTCTTCTCATATATTCCTAATTAACAGACATAAAAGCAGATTTAGAAATGTGCTGTTGATTTAGGAGGTTTATACCATTTTCCATCAAACACCTTGTGTGTATATATATGTGTGTGTGTGTGTACACATGTATATATATATTCACAAATCTGAGGAAGCCACCAGGTTTGCAACAAGCAACCACAGGCACAGGTGCTCTGTATTGTTGGTAACAATGAAATAAATCCACACAAAGAAAAATAAACCAACTTGAAGAAAAATCTTAATAAGGACATCATCTGTTGACTAACCAGCCCTGTGAGTGTACCACACGGACTCCTTGCAGCAGTAACTGACAGTCTCTGAAATCATTCAAGAAGCCGTGAAACTTGGTCTTTCTCAGAACAAAGATGCCAAGTCCCTTCTCACGCATCCCTCCAGGCAAGCTGCATAGGTAGCACCAGCATCAGCTGTTCCTGGGATTCTCCTGCTCTTAGCAATGAAACCTGAGAATTATTATCTGTGTGCTTATTCATTGCCACAAATACCAAAGGGACAGAGATAGATTCTGTCATATACAGATTGGAATTCAATTCCTAATAAAGCTTTATGCACACCCGCCCAGAGTGTGAGGGTCCAACATCTCATTTCTTCAATAACTAATTTAATCTCTTACTAATGATAAAATCCAACATATGTGACAGTTCTAGAAATGAGATGGCAGAGGATGTTAAACTTCAAACAGCATATTCTCTTCCTGTCACAGAGACAGTAATGCTGTGCGGGGCCCAAAATCACCACCTGTGACCCAACTGCTACCAACATGCATAAAAAACATCAGTTTATACAAGCGCACATCTGACTGCACACAACAGATATTTTGAAGCCTATCAACTGAGAATGTATCTCTTTTGGGAAGATGAAAAGGAAGAAAGGGGAAAAGGGGGAGAAATTGTTTTTTTCTCTTCTGAGCATGAATACTATTCCAAGGTTGTACTTAAACATTAGTTCTGGTTTTAACCTTTGATTTTCAAAGCAGATCAAATTATCCAGAACAATTATTTTCTATTAAATTATTTGTCTACATCACATATCCTGTTACCAAGCAGGAAGTTTGAAAAATAATGAAGAAAAACCTTCACATATGCTTTGCAGCCCTGAAACCACAGAGGTACGTGCCTTCACACAGTGCAGGGTTTATAGTCTCTGCTGCTATTTAAGACTACAGATGAGTTGCTACTCTTTTTGATGCCTGAACTACCACTACACTATTTTTAAACAAGTAAACATAACCAAGGACAAGAGCGTTAATGCTGTATTGATCTGCATTTGCAATTAACTCAGCTCTAAACCACAGCTCAAATTTATTAAGGAAAAAAAAAGGAACACACCAATTCCTACATTTTACCAGAAGAACTCCAAGTAAAACCAACAAAAAATGAAGAATGACCATTTCTCTGTCCAGTGTGCATGTAAAGATTTATTTATAGTGCTCAGCTGAAGATCCCTAAACCAAAAAACACCCATTTTTTCCAATTACTACCTTCACTTCCACCTATGGTATTCCAATCCAAACCACTTCACTGCCCCTCAACACGAAAGAAGTGCTCCCAAAAATGGCAAGCATGGACTATTTCACTTCACCAGTTCTGTCACCAAAAGCAAATTCCAGCCAGCCATGCAGACATCCCAATGCCAAGGAGATGGGCCAAGGGAGAGCAGACTCACCGACATGTAGCTGCTGGAATCCACATTGTCCGTGATGGTCTGACGCTCTCCCCTCTGGTTGATCTTCCTATACCTCCGACGGGACTGTCGGAGCGGGACTTCTCTTTGCAAGATGTTTTCCTCGTTGTCTTTGGAATTCTCCACCTGAAACACATGTTCAGGCTCCTGGTTAAATATCCAGTTCTTCCATAGCACCGAGAGCCGATGGAGCCGTATGAAATTCATGTGGAAAGAACACACATAAGTTCAGGGCAGCTGAAGTTTTCCGGAAACAACGACCATGGTTGTTTCAGAGAACCTTTGCCGCAGATCTCAGAAGTGCCTTATTACAATGAGCCGGAGGCCACAGTTCCCTTCCAGGAAACAGCGTATTTAAAATAAATAAAAAAAGAGTAAAAGAGGCACACAGGTCCTCTAGACAATGTCACTCACCAGTAAAAACCCTTCTGCACCCACATGTACCACAAAGAGTTACAGGCACTGCTCATTTCAAGTTTATCTTCAACACAGAAGTTACCATTTTTTCTGTATTTACAATCTGGTAAAAATATTGAATTATACCCTATTTTTAGTAGTGTACTTTTTAAAAGTATAATTTATTTCTAGTATCAGTCACAGCTAAACAACTTTAAATATTCCAGCTTTTTATAAATAGCTACTTCACCTATGTCCTACAGCCTTCTAATCGGTTCCAGTGGATTATAGAGAAACGGCTGGAACTTGATTCATATCTTGATGTCAAATATTATTTCTGACTAAACATTAAAAATTAGGTAAATCTATCTTGTTAGTAAAAGCCAATAAGAAACCTTTTATCTCAATAGCTACAATTCTTTTTTTCTATAAAAAGCGGTCTCATCCTTTCTCCTTTCCCATTTCCTTTTGATGTTTTGGAAAAATATCTCCCAGCAGGAAGCAGGGCAGACATGCATGCAAATAGGCTGCAACAGGCAAGAAGCTTATCTACAATATATTTACTATGCAGAAGTTTCTACTGTCTTCAATTGCTTATTTTTAATTTTTTTTTCTCCAAATTGCACTGGAAAATCCTAAACATTAAGACTGTACTACTGGAACAGGAAAAGAACCTCTGTATGGTCTTACACAGCACTCACTTAACATATTTAAGTAAATTATCTTAAAATTAAAATCCAAAAGATACAAAGAAATGGAACACAGAAAGACTTAACAGACAGAAACAGGAAATTACTTTTTATAGAAATTACTTTTCTTTCACAATTCTAACTGAAAACTAAGACATAAGCATAAATAAATTATCTGACAGCAGTAAGTCAAAACAAGTGGTGGAAAATGAGACCACCTGCTTCCTGGTCAGTGAACTGCTGTTGACAAAAACAACATGGAAATCAGAAACCAGGAAAGACCTCCATGTCACAGTTTCCAGCTTAGTACCACCAGCACGAGCGGTATTTTGAGTCCAGCTCACCACCAGGTTGTCAACATTTCTGATTTACAAGAACTGTTTTTGATGTTCTGTGCATCAACAGGATAGGCACACCTGGGCACCTCACTCAGCCCTGCCTTCACCTGGCTAAAACTAAAAATTCCTGTTGGCAGAGAGGTGTCACCCTCATCACACCCCTATGGAGGAATTCAGCTTCTCTGTGGATGCTGTGAGCCACATCCCAGCACGAGGACAGATTCCCTGGGCCACTGCAGAGCCAGGAGAATCAGGCTGCCATCAAGTCAGATGGAGGCACTGTCCCACAGACTGCTTCCCCCTACTTCATTCTCAATACAGTATCACAGAACTGTTAAGGTTGGAAAAAGACTCAAAAAATCCTCGTGTCCAACCATGTCCCTAGTCCTGCCAGGTCCACCACTAAACCTTGTCCGCAAGTGCCACATCAACACATCCATGAAATCCTTCCAGGGATGGTGACTCCACCATTGCTCTGGGCAGCCTGTGCCAGGGTTTGACCCATCCCATGAAGAAAATTTCCCTAATATCCAATCTAAACTTCCCCTGGCACACCTTGAGGCCATTTCCTCTTGTTTTATCCTTTGTTACCTGGGAGAAGAGGCTGATCCCCACCTGGCTACGCCTCCTGTCAGGTTCTCTACTGAGCCTCCTCTTCTCCAGGCTGAGCACCCCCAGCTCCCTCAGCTGCTCCTCCTCAGGCTTGTGCTCTTGTGCCAAAAAGTCTGGAAAAGCACATTAACTGGCCATATCCTAATCAAAAGGTGTTCTATATGAACTTCAAACGCTGTCAGCAGCAGGATGCTCCCACACCACCAGCTTCACCCAGGCACTGGCTGCCACACAGAAATGAAGGAGAACCATAGGACTGCCCTATTTCACTCTGCAGTCTGAAACAGCAGTGAAATATTTTCTACCTGAGAGTATCACACTGCTCTTCTGAAACCGTACGCTTTGATCTGAAGAAGAAAATAAAAGCACCAAGGAACAACAGTAATGACACTTCAATACACCAAGATATGCTGCAATTCTGGGCCATCTTCTTAAGTGATAAATGGAGCTATTATTAATTCAATAGATTGCTCAGCCTCCAAAAATATGAGTTACAATGTCCATTCACACACTGTCTGTTATCCTCATTAACTTAAGTTGACCACATTTTATGGCCCTTAAAATGGGTCTGTTCCCAGAGGATTCCCACTACAAAACTGATTTACATTCTAAAATGACAAGAGAGAAGAGAAAAAAAAAATAAAAAAAATCAGTCACCAGCAGGAAATAACAGAGTCCTTTAACTCCATTAGAGTGGCTAACTAATTCTTTTGCTTGAAGATAAATATTCATTATGTATTAAACCTCATTAGTCTGTTGTAAATTAAAAACTAGAGAAAATAAAAGAATTAAGATAAATTAATAAGAGTTAATCAGGGAACTGAAACTCAAGTACACCTTGTGTCAGTGAAGATCATTAGCAAGGTGCATGCCACCCCACTGATGCTTTCTTCTCACACTATTTGAAGTGCTTCCTAGAAAATACAGCTAATAGTACCTTTAGCTACATTTACCTGTAAAACATCATCATAAACATAATGAGGAAACTACTCTGCACTTTTAATTCTCTGATTTTCCTACTGGAAAATTATACTGAAGTTCCAGAGAAGGATGTAAGATACTTTCAAGTGTCCGCATACTCTCACTGGCATTTAATCACAATTACAGACAATTCAGGAGATTTAAAATAAGCAAACAGCTGTCTGGGCTCTGCCTTTGTCTCCAGGAACACCCAGCAGGGTGTGAGGCTGCTCACATGGCCAATGCTGGCTTCCCCAGCTACTGTGACACTGTGTTCCTCTGAAAACACTCATCACAGTTGTGCCTACTCAAGTTACACACACACCACTAGTTTCTGCAATAAATATTTCAATAGGGTCAGTTTCTCTCTGGAAGCACAGAAGCTGCTCTTTTATTTCTATCTTCATTAATTGTCGGTTTTGTTTGGGTTTTTTTGTGCAATGGTGATATGACCAAAGAAGGATGTAGGTATTTCTAATGATTTCGTTTGCCCGTGAAGTATTTTTCATGTAAACTAACAAATGCACTTGCAGTGAATCAAGTCACCATCCAGAACAGGCTGGTCTAGTCTTCCACTAGACCAGGTTGCTCCGAGCCCCATCCAACCTTGTCTTGAACACTTTCAGGGATGGGGCATCCATAGCCTCTCTGGGCAACCTGTGCCAGGGCCTCACCACCCTGACAGGAAGAACTTCTCCCTAACACCTAATAATAGATATGACTGGATTAGTGAGTGTTTGCCACTCTGCTACAGGAGCACTGAGGTGCAAGACTCAGCTCAGCCCAGGCACAGCACTTGGACACACTGAGTATACCAGGTGCTCAGTTCAGACACCAGATCCTTGGCAGCTGCAATTAAAAAGTAAAAATGCAAAGTAGCAAATGCAAACCAGAGTGCCTGGGGCACTCCCATGACTTGGCTGTACAGACTGCCACCCAAACAGTCCCGTGGCATCTCTCCAGGCATAAATCTCCCCCCTAGAATTCCAGTTTTGAGAAGAGACTGGACAACTCAGAATAAAACAAATAAACTGTTTTACTCCAGAGCATGAAGACAGGTTTCTTGCACTCTTAACCTGCACTTCATGGCAGACTGTAGCTTAAAATACATGCTGCAGCACAGAGCATATTACTGATGATATCAGAGCCCACGAGCAGAGTCAGACTGACATTGCACAGAGCAAATTGCACAAAGGACACCAAGTGGACTTGGTACAGGACACTACCGACATCCCTGCTGGTAATGCACTGTGAGAAACAAATATTTTATGGAAGCTGAATATTTACATGCTCAGTAAGAGACACTGTCAAATATTAGTTTTAATGTTACCATATCTAGATCTAGGGCAGCTAAATCAATAGCAGTCTGGAGATTGGAGTCTGATTAACAGACAGGTGGGTTCTGAGCACAACAAACAGCTTTGTTTCAACTCCATTAAAAACATCTAAGGTGAAAGTTGGAAGAGATGTGCCTGTGTCCCCAGGCACACTGCTGGGATACAACGTCAGTCTTCACTATAGAAAAGCAATCCTAATATTCCAACTGCTCACAGCATGTGTACAACAACCTGGGAAGGACTAAGCTACACTCTCTAAGCACATATATATGTATCTATATATGCACTTGGCACTATCAGGAAGTGTTCTGAAGAAGCAGAAGGAATCCTGGACACTGAGGATGGTGACAAATCTTACCCCTCAAGCTTGGCTAAGTACTCTCATGTTTCTTCTCCTACCTACAAGCCTTCACACTATGTGACACTGCAAAGGCTTGGAGGAAGAAATGTTTTTCCATCCCATGGCCAATAAAAACCTTGAAATTGGGAATGGGGGTGTAAATAAAATACTCAAGATAGAAGGCTGCCATAGCCTGACTCAGGAATGCTCAGCTCAGCCGTGACTGCTAGGCTTTTGAAACTCAAGTAAGCACAATTTTAGAAAGAATGACCTAATCATCATCATCATTTACCCATCCGGATTAAATTTACATAGCTACTGCTGTTACGAGAGCAGCCATAGGAATAATTGAAATCAAGGCAATTTTACTGCAATTTCATAGAATACTTTACAATAAGCTTTCTGCTGTAAAAGAGAAAGAATTTGCTGAAACCAGCAATAGATTTAAATGAATATGAAAAAAATCTGTCTTACCACAATCATTTCTGAAGGTTCCAATATGATACATTCGCATCCTCGCTTTCCTCCAGACTGCTTGCCAAAACTAGAGTGGGATGGAAAAAGGCAAACAAAAAAGAATGAGATGAACAGCCTATTTTACCTTTTCAGTAAAAAAAAATAATTGGCAATGGTCCACGTTGTTAAAAAAACAAAAAAAAGAACAAAGAAAAAATGATGAAAACTGTATGAAAATTGTATGAAAAATGCTAATTAGATAGTATCACTATCATAATATTTTAATTTATTCAGCACGCCTCATCACAGCCTGCTATGTAAAGTCCAGACATAAAGAATGTTCTTTTGTAAAATCATTACTACTTGCAGATACTCAAAACCACACATAATACATTTCAGTCCTGACAAGAAAACCTTAGTAAATTTTAATTAAACATTAAACAGGCCTTGTAAAAACAAATACACATAAATTCCAAAGACTCCAAAATACTGCTCAGTACACAGCATTTTTAATGAGAGGTCCCTCAATTCTACATCACCTCTTCATCCTCCCAGCAAATGGGGGGACAGAGAATCTCTTTTCTAATATTGAGCCTTAACTTGTGACCTCTGTCTTCATGTTCCTACTTGTACCATCACAAAGAATGGGTCATGGTGATGGATTCAGTTTAAAAAGTAGGAAAGAACACAAATGTAACAAAGCATGATGGGCAGTGTAAGACAGCAGCTAAAAACAACCTGATGTGCTTTAGCTCATCGACTCTTAACAGAAGACTTCCTTCAGGACACTGAAAGACAGAGATGACTTTAGAGAAATCACCTCTGGAGAAGGAACCATGCAACCATATCTGAGGGTGCTGAAGCAAAACCAGCAAAAGAGGACTGAGCTAGACACTGCTGGGGGATGTGTGGGGTGAGTTACAGACCAATAACCTCTCGAATCAATCCATTTGTGACTGTAGCAGTACCTGGAATTGAATATATTCAATATATTCACAGATTAAGTAAGCTTGTCTTCACTCCTGACCCTTTAGCCTGAGGTGGGAATGCTCGACCTACTCACTTCCTGGGCACTAGAGAAAGTGATTCCACAAATCCAGCACATAAAACAAACTCCTCGATGAGCAGCACAGTGGCTGGATTAGCAGCTCAGTAGTTGTAGCTGCCATGTTACAAACTCAGATGTCAACATCAATCATGTTTTAGCACCTATCAGCAGGTGAGATAACTGAAGAACTGGTTAATGCAAAGCAGGGATTAACATGTGAATTAGAAGGAAGTTAACACAAGAGTGGAGACAAACCTTTAAAAAGTGGGTCATTTCCATCTGTTTTCACTGAGGTTACATTTAAAAAGTACATGTGAAACTCCAGCTATCAAGACTTGAGTTACATACACGGTCATCTTGATGGCAAAGATCCACTGAAACCACCACCACTTTATACAGAACATTGAAAAAGACTCGTGTTTATAAACAACACTCCAAAATTTCTGTGGGATATATGCAACTATGGGAAAAGAATTTAAGGAACTCAACTGAAGCTAAAAGACCAACTAAACTAAGCTGAAGAAAGGGAGGTTTTGATTAGACATTAGGAAGAAATTCTTCCCTGTGAAGGTGGTGAGGCCCTGGCACAGGTTGCCCAGAGAAGTTGTGGCTGCCCCATCCTTGGAAGTGCTCAAGGTCAGGTTGGATGGGGCTTGAAGCAACCTCACCCAGTGGAAGGTGTCCCTGGCCATGGCAAGAGGTTGGAACCAGGTAAGCTTAATGTCCTTCCCATCACAAATCATTCTGTAATTCTCTGAAACTGTGAAGTTACTCAAGCAAAGCTTCAGCCTATTGTAACAAAGAAATAATCAGTGCAATCCATTCAGGATAAACAATTACAATTAATAGGAGCACGGCAGCTTCCACCGTCAAGTTTTGATTTTGCTAATGGTCTACTGAAGGAAAAGAAAAAAAATATTTAAATTACATGACTGCAATATAGTCATAAGTGACATGACAACTTACACTTTCTCACCCAGACCAGACAAGCACAAGTTTCACATAGAAAACTGGCATTTTCACACATCTATAGTAAGAAACTCAGAGTTCAAATTTTCATGTCTTCTTTAATGCTTTTTCCACACAGCACGTGATCCAGGCATGAGAGTCTTGGGTTTTGGCAACACAAAAAGAATGGCTAAACTACTCTCACAACAGTTAATTCAGTTCAGAAAATACAGAACTATCATTTTTAATGTCAGCTCCAACATTGAGGTGAACTGAGTCCATGTCAGGATTTCTCTACAAACTAAAAACCAAAGTGAGATCAACTTTGTCATGGGATTATTTTCATTTAGGAAAAAAAAAAAGTTAAATAACTTATAATTCTATTCCTTATAGTAGAAAATTAAAGACAAGAGATTTTTTTTCCAAAACACCAAAATCATAAAGGAATTATGTGCAACTGGGAGTTTCAGGTTTTGCACCTTTTTAAAACCAGAAATAATCATTATCAGTTTTATGACAAAACAGATTACTACTATTGCCACATCCCCCATACTTAGGAAAATGCACCAATTTCCTGTTGCAGGTTGTTCAAGTGAAGTATTTTTGTTGTGTAACAACATTTTACCAAACTCCTGGAGGTCAAGGAGGAGTTGTTTTCTTTTACATAAATACATTCCTCAAATTCAGCCACTGTCCAGCCTCCTTCTGCTTATGTTGAAGTGTTTGCTAATTAAGTAAGGGAAGTAAACATTAATGAGGACAAGAACAGTGCCTGGAACAAAGGTCACGGTCTTGGCCCTATCATTTCTGCTCCATCAGGCACTTTACAACAACCAAACACTTGGAAAAGGATCAGGTTCCAAAGACAAAACCCACCCAGCTAATCTTAAAGAATAAACTACTCATATTTACAAGTCAATAGGTCAAGTTTCATTATTTCCTGGTACACACCATGGATGGTTTATCACTTATTCCACAGCAGAGCTCCTTTCAAAGGAGGAGGCCACATATGGTTTTTCCCCAGCCATAACTACCACTATGGCTTGAAAATACCAACTTTTAACATTCTTAATTAACATACACAACATGCTTTAGAAACATGGGTTTTAAATTTCTTAATGACTTATTACATATTTTTCCTCTAGAATATAAATATTTAGCTTCTCTATCAGTTAAGAGGTTTGCTGACATCAATATACTTTACTAATCTGCCAATTATAATCAAGGCTTCAGAACAACATCCATTCCCTAAATGTTTGTAAATGGAAAAGGTTCAGTTGAACAAAGCTTTGAAAATGGAGGAGAGAAAACCCACTTGGGAAACAAGAGCAAACTTTGACATGGAACATTCTTCCAAAGAAGAAGGAACACTTCTGTGAGAGCGAATTACTTGGAGAAGTCTTTAGCAGGTGATTAAAGATCCGCCCAAACCTGAACCACGATGTTTCTCAAAAAAGAGAGCTTTGGAAAGTACATCTAATTCTGGAAGAGATGGGGCAATCTTATCTTTTGGTACTAAAAAATAAACTTTGCTGTGGCATCAAGAACACACAGTGCTGTTTGCAGGAGCTGTTATTACTTTGTCATTCTGGTTGCCCAAGTTGGCACCCAACAAGACCATGACCACAGACATCTTTTCCCAGGGTCAAGTTTGCCTCCTGGAAATGTCCAATCCAAGATGCCCATTTCAGTACTTCCACTTACCAACCACCACAGCAGCTTCCCCAACCCAAAACACATCTCAAAACCACTATGTCCTCCTGATGTCACATGTGGCAAGATACATAAGAAAATTGGGAAAGACTCACTATAGTACAGCACGTTACACATGCTTTAGTGCTTTAAGCTGAGTGGGGAAAATAACCTAATTAAAAATTTAAATTAACACTGAAAGTGTAAGAAAACATGAAACCAATGTAAATTAAGCTCTAGTTACAATAAAAAAAATTGTCAAAGGACATACTACCACTGGTATAACAGTGAAGTTTTAAATGATCCAGCAATTTAATTGGCATTGTTAACACATGTGTGATTTAAATAAGTCCTAAATTTAATATCATTCTATGGCTTGCCACTGCTGGAAGCATAGAAAAAATCAGTACTATAAAACTGTAATACAATTGGTTTTATTTATAATTTCATTGTAGGCTCCCATCATTTAATATTCATCTATTTCATCTGCATCATTAATTTTCACACACTCACTCAATGGTCTGCAATGCTGTCATGGGGAAAAAAAGTCTTCCAAATACCAAAGGCAGCTTTGTTTATCCTTGATTTATGGATGCCTCATTTGCAAGAAACCGTGTCTTCCTTCTGATTTACTGCTACTCATAATTAAAAATGCTTAAGCAGTTGCATAATCTGAGAAAAGAGTATAAAGTTAAACTGGCATGATATGCCATACCAACAACTAAGGGGTGTTCAGGCCATGGGATCGGACTGGAACAACCAAAATGTAAAAGCCCAGGACTGCAGATAACAGTCCAGGCTGGACAGGGTTTGGAGAAACCTGGTCTAGTGAAGTGTCCCTGTCCATGGCAGTGGGCTGGAACTACATGAGCTTCAAGGCCACTTCCAACCCAAACCAGTCTGTGATTCTGTGACATTCCTTGGTTCATCTGTCCCTTTTCCACTGTGTGATTTGCTCATCTCTCCGTAACTGCAGAGTACCTTAGAAGTGCAGGCACCTGAGTATGTGCTTGACTTCACTGACATAAGGAATGGAACAAAATTAATCACTGCAGGGAGCCTTCTGTGTCTGTCATTCCCCAAAATAGGAAGGTGTTAAAACCTCTTTAAGGTACTGGACCTTTTATATCAAACCTTACTTTTATAAACTATTTAAAAACCCCTCCAACATAACGTATTTTGAACATAGCTCTCGAAACAGTATGTGCACAAACATGGCTTTCTGAACACAAATGTTTTGAAAATTGTCATATCCAGCTGTTGCACAACCTGAGTATTTGGTGATGAAACGCATCTGGAATGGCAGAACTGACGAATTTAAGCAATAGCCATCACATTTTACTCAAACATTTCCTGATATCAACATGCTCAAGTTATTCAATACTGATAGCTTCTCATTCTTCATTATGCAGAATATCGTACATAAATTAAAGGTAAAAACACAGCCTGTCCTGAAGAGCTTTCAGCCTACAGATGAAGACTGAGACTGTCTTATTATGTGTTTCAACACTAATCAGCAAGCATCTTCAAATCTACAATATTCTACTACATCCTGAAAGAGTATTTTCAGATATTTCAGACATCAAAGCCATCAATGGCAGGATGTCAGACATTTTACATTCTGTTATGCATTGTACAGGAACTACAAAACCTTATCCTGTCTGTGTAAATTGGTGTCAATAATGCACAGTTATCTGTGACCATCAATAACGCAACCTGCAGGAGTTTTTACCACAGTAACACTCAGTACTTTATTATATGTAGAACGCGGCCAGGGCCCTGATATACCAGTTTATCAAGATAACAAGCAAAGAGTTTGCAGGTATTTTGTTTTTATGAATATACCTGTCTCTCAAAATGCCTGTCTGCCTGTCAGGCTGGTTTTAGGTACATAATGATGAAGATAAATTGTACTCGCCACTGCAAAGTGGATCCCATGACCCCACTTATCCAGTAACCTGGATGCATTTCTTCCATGCAAAAAGATTTTGTACGGAAGGGCACAACTGGGCCTGGAAGAGACAAGATGTATAAGGAATAAACATGTTGTTTGGTTGGTTTTTTAACCAATGAAAATGTGTTCTTCTGCAAGTCAGGGGGGGCTACAAGGGCATATAGTGACAGGACAAGGGGGAACGGTTCTAAGCTGACCTAAGTAGGTTTAGATGAAATATTAGGAAGAAATTATTTCCTATAAGCGTGGGAAGGCCCTGGCACAGGTTGCCAGAGAAGCTGCGGCTGCCCCATCCCTGGAAGTGTTCAAGGTCAGGTTGAGTGAGGCTTGGAGCAACCTGGGATTGTGGAAGGTGTCCCTGCCCATGGCAGAGGGTTAGAATGAGATAAGCTTTAAGGTCCCTTCCAACCAAAACCATCTGTGATGCTATGAAAAAGCATTTCATTTTTCCTCTCTTTGCAGAATATCTCTTGTGCAGAACAGTTGTTTCAGCTAAACCCTGGATATCTACTGCAAAGTTGCTGTTGGTCAGATCCAAGATAAAATGCATGCCGTTACCAATGAATGTACCACACAAGTATACTAATGGCTGGAATAACCATTAATATTATAAAACACCAATCTAATTACTCTAAAAATGTAATTTTATACTTAAATTTCTTGCAAATTTGTTGGGAATTGTTTGGGAAATAACACTGAGGGAAAACACATGAAGTTGCATAACAGGCAGTAACAGTCGCAGTGACTGCGGATAGAAAAGTCAGGATCAGCCCTTCCTGCATTGCAGTCATGACACAGGAGTATACTCAACATCAAAATTCTCATAGAAATAACCTGTTTTTCTGGGCCTCTCCATGGAGGTCTCAATTTCACTAGATTTTTCTCAGCCCAGCCATGATCTGAAGAATGGAGCTGGTGTGGAGTTGCCTGAGGCTCGCAGGTGCATCACGAAGCCTCACAGCAACTGCTGAGCAACCCCAAATGTCTCTACTTGTGAAACAGAACAAGGAGATGGGAAAAAAGTTCCATCAGCACAGACCAGAAGTTTCAGCAAATGCAAGTGGCAGAGTTTATGTGATATCATATGCTGTGCAAGTCCTGAGCTCCTCAAAGTAACTTCATTAGAAAAATATTGTAATACTTAACTCCATCAGGAAATGGTTTAAAGGAAACCAGACACCACAAGATACAGAGCTGAATGCAAAATACCTATTTCAATTAATGCTCAGTCATCAAAACTCATTTCTGCATTAGCTCTCAATAACAACATTGAGCAGGTTTATCTCTTAAGCCTGCTGAAGTTTTAATTGGAAATTATTTTGGAGGCTGTGTAACATGCTACTGAATTTGCAGGCTGAAGCTCGAGATCTCTGTATTAATTACTTTATACTCCAAACATGATGACCCTTTGAGGAAGCCTGTGTATCACCTACCACTTTCTGTGCAGCTTTCCAGCTATTCCAGATCATGGGATGGCAAAGTCTTAGTAAAATTGTACTTTTATTAGAAACAAACCATACATGACTCCTTCCTTCTAATTTCCTTTCTCTTGCACTTTAGTTTAGCCAAGAAAAAACTCTTTCTGTGGCACAATCAGCATCCCTTGCAGACCATCAAATTTCAAAAGGGTTGTTGCTGTAAGGAACCATGAACAGACCAAAAGGAAATTATTGGTGCAGGGGAAATATGGATGAGATTATTCAGCCATAGAGTTGTGACAGGTCTGAACAGTCTTCCTTGCTTTTACTTTCTTAGATTAGTCTATATCAAACAAGATGCACCATGTACTCTTAGTCTGCAACAGCTTCCCAGCCCTCACTCAACATCAGCAAGCCCAATACAAGTTGCTGCACTTAGGGAGACCAGGCCACAGCTTCTCACTAGCATGCTGCCTCTTCTCATCCACAGAGCATTTTCCCTTGTAGTATATTCATGCCAGCACTAGCTCTGCCAGAAGAATTTAAATCTGAACAACTCTATCTGAATTAATTAGTTTTACAAATACATTTATTGGTAGCGTTCCCAAGTTATTGCTTCACTTACTGGCTGTCAGGCAATGCTACAAGTTACAGCCACCACTTAACAGAAACATCCAGGGAAAACATCACCTCACCCAGAGCCACAAATGCACTGAATAACCACTGCTTTTATCCTGTGCTGAGTACTAAATCTCTCAGACTTGATTGCACAGGGATGTAAGCCTGAAGCTCCCTTTAAGAAGCAGAGAAAATAATCCACAATCGTTAGTAGGGAAGAGTTTTCCAGTGAAGCATATACTCAGAGTATTGTATTGTGACTGCAATATTTACAGTCACACAGTAAGAAACTTAAATCCCAATTATGGCAACAATTATCAATTCAGAACCTTATTGGGAACGGCCAGTTTGTCAGAAATTAGGTTTACTGTATGGCAGCAGGAGACTGGCACACATGGATCCAGACCACAGGAGCAGAGGGAGGGAAAAACACTATTCACACTCCAGACACTGGGACGGGAATGGACATGAGAAAGAGGAAGAGCAGAGTTTGAGGAGCACTGGGACAGAGCTTGGATACAGCAGGTGCAGTCTAAGTAGAAGCAGTATTCAAGCTAAACCTGGAAAGGAAGCATCAGGGGACAAAAAGAACACTACACCTCGCACTGGCAGAAGCTGGGAGTGCAGGAGCTCTGAGCCACTGCTCTACTTTTGCAGCAAATGGCACAAATTCACAAGTATTTGCAGAAAGCAGCACTACAGGCTTCAGAAGTAAAACTGATCTGACTTTAGATGGTGCATTTGAGATATAAATATGTTTGAGAACAAAGTTACATACATCAAAATTTAAATTATGGCATTTTATTAATCGTTAAATTCTTCAAATTGCAAATCTTTAATCTCACAGTCCTATTTTCCAACACTAACAGTCCTGTAAAAGCACAGTATTTTCTGTGCTTCTGGCACTTCACACAGAATGGATGCAAACACTATTAACAGTCAGTCAGTTGCAAAATATAGTACAATACTGTTACTCACAAATACTAATACAAAACAAACTAAAATAATTTCAACCCAAGCTGTTGTTCATGATGCAAAACTGGAGTTCCTCTTTCATTATGACCATTTTCTTGATCTAAGCATTTAGGTCTTCTCCTTTTACTAAAGAAAAGAGAAATGGATTTCTTTTTACTAAAGAAAAGAGAATTAATTGAGTCATTGATGCATCTACAACTCTCATGAAAAGATACCACACAACTATGAGGTCATTTTAAATAAAGTAATTGTTTTTAGCCAAGAAATGCACTACATGAGTAGAACAATGATTCCAGTTTTCTCCACTTGAGAGATTTTGGAAGGACTGGGAAAAGAGAAGTGTTTGTTTTAATAAGACCACATCTTGAATGTTCCAAGGGTTTGTATTTTTCCCTTGGAGGTTCAATTCTCATAGCTGTAGGAGGCTGTCAGCCACATAATTGGCTTCAAAAGTTCCTCCAGGTCCTTGATACATCTCCTATGGTTAATCTTGCTGTGAGTAATCTCCTTCAAATATCCTGTTCACATGAATTATCTTCATTAACAAGCAAGGTTAACACAAAACCTCTTTAACTTGCTGACATGATTTTCCTTCCACAAATCCATCAATCCTGTTCTTTTATTCTGGCCATCGCTTTCATGTCAGAAGCAAATTCTTCTCCAATGCCAAATCTATTAACAAATCCATTCTCCAGGCAATAGGGTAATCAAGATTATGCCATCTTTATACCTGGTGTTACTGACTGATCTGCCTCTTACCTTAAGAATCTTGCAGGGCTTCCCTCATCATGAGCATCAGTGTCAGAATATTGAATAGATTTATCGTACCTGGATGCAAGTTTTACCCCTCCAATTATTAAACCGATTTCTGAATTACAACTTGAATACAAGACCATCAAGTCAATAAAAAAAGCCATTTTCAAGCACAGTGAGCCCCAGTTGCCATGCTCACTCATTCACATACTTAGACAAAGTTAATAAACTTGCTTCAAGCCCTGTTCAAATTGGCTTTGAACACTTCCAGGGATGGGGCAGCCACAGCTCCTCTGGACAATTTCACTCAAGGATCTTCAGTCACTCAAGGAGCATTAAGTGTTTAATATCCAGCCTACAGTTAACTGAGTTGAAAAATTCAGTCCTATATGTTCTTACTAGTACTCACTATGAAATTCAAGTATATGGAAATGTATGTAAGCTGGAGTTGGCATTAAGTCTATCCACTCACAGTCAGCTCATGCTGAGTCAAGTGAAACACAGTGAAATAAAAATGAGTGATGTACAAGGTCAAGCAGAGTATTACTGGGGGTACTCAGGGTATTACTTGCCCCAGTTCAGCTCAAGTCTAATACTGTGCTTCAGGGAAAGCATGTCAGGATTCACTGTGTCTCAACCCCGAGACACAGACAGGCTCCTGGCACAAGCTCTCCACAGCTGATGCTGCTGGCCCCTTCTTGCTTCACATAAAAATCATACATGCCATTAAACACAGCCTCCAACTAAACACCAGAAGCTATGTGATCTGCAGTCGTATTTTGCGATGGGGAACTCTATCCAGAACAGTCACACAGCACAAATTATTCAAAGAGACCCCAAGGTAATAAGCTGACTACAAATTCTCTTAGAAACTTAAAAAGCCGAACTAGATTAAGTGCAGTGTTTCACAAAGAAATTTCAATGTGCACAAGAAGTCTGAGAAAATTTAAATTGAATTAGCTGAACATTTCTTTCACTATCAAACTCAAGAAAAACAAAATTATGAAATTATTTTTGAATGCTTTAAAAACTACAGTAACACAAATACATAGGAAGAAATTTTTTAAAAAAATAATTGCCTTAAATAACAACAATAGCTCAATTATTTTACATACCTGCAAGGTGGCAAAAACATTGAATCCTTCATGAGCACAGATCCAGAAAGCAGGATATACCAGCATCTTGCAATAGTTTCTGAGCTGTAAGAAAAGAAATCACTGATATATACTTCTCCTTACAGCACCTTAGAATGATGTTATCCAAAATATCATTTCAGTAAAATAATGATTTATCATTCTACCAGTTCAGTATGAAAGAACCTTGGAATTCCAACTGGACCAGGTTTGGTTTTTTTTAAAACATTCACATAAGGAATGTTTCCTATACTTTACATTTTGACACTTAACTCAGCTTAAAAATTTACTTTATTAAAATTAAATTCTTAGTGAAAACTTTTAATTCCAGTGAAATGTATACACAAAGGCTGTAAATACAGGACAGCACACAACTCCACACACAGACATTGACCTCCTCGTGGAGCAGATGTGTGTCACATATACCCACCACACCAACTAGCAGGTGGCATCTCATTTAGACTCATTTAGAAGCTGTGCTTTATACAGAAAGCTAGAACTAGCTGTGAGACAATAAATATGCCATAAGCAATGCTAAAATATGAGGAAAATAAAAGTATATTTGCCTCCTAGAAAGAACCTAGAGAACTGTAAGCTAAAATACTAATTTTTTGCAATGTAAAGTGATGGTGTTTGAGCTCCAATCCTCTCCAGTACAGGCTGCTCTGACAAGGAGCCGTGCAGTCAGTGCCAGCTCCAGGGATACAGTGCCACCTACTGAGTGTCACCAGGGCTCCCACCACTGCAGAGGGGACAGTGCCTGCCTTTGAGTCACCTCCTGTCACTGACACACACATACACCCTGCTCTGCTGTCCTCGGGAGCCGGGCTGGAAAGCCATGGGCACCTCTCAAACATCAACATTGCACTACTGCTACAACCACATCTGCCGAAGCTTTTAACCAGCTATTGACAATGACTGAAAGGCAAGTGGCACATAACAACATGCAAAACATTGTGTTTGCTCACATTTCTGCTGAAGAGCTCCTACAAGTGTTATGTACTCACCAAAAGAGAACTTGGTTGCCCTTGTACCTCTCATAGCGGGCACTTGACGACATTATTCTGAGGGAAGAGGAAGAGAAGTTTAAATTCAATTTTAATCCCCAAAGATCATAAGGCATTAATCACTGCATTTCAGCAGAATCACTTTCAGGCTCTAAGATCTCAAATTCAACTATTTTCTTTGTTCTAAACAAAGGATGTGCTTAACCAGAAAATTCCAATTATTATGGTGTTCTTCATTATCCAAATAGATAATATACAGCATGTTTTTCAAGTGTTTAAATCACTCCCACACACTGGAATTACCCATAGCAATGGAACTGAAGGAACTATAATACTTTCAAAGCACATTTTTTTGTGCTTTGTTGGCCTTCCATTTTATGGATTCTGAGACCATCTGAATGTCTGAAGCATTCAAAAGCTTTTGTAATCTGGAGTTAAGGCAGGGCACTGTCTACATAGTCCTTTGTAGGCAAATGGGAGTAAGCTCTGCCTTCCTTCTTAGAAGAGCTAATTACTTTAGATTCTGTGCCACATTTTTGCAGTGACTTAACTCAGCAAAGGATTTGGCCAATGCTCTGCCACCTCAAACTGCAGGCAGACAAAAGCTCTGCTTATATCCACAAAAAAAGTCATAGATGTAAGTGTGTTAAAAAACACAAACTGCAGAGTACTTCACCTTAGCTGATGTTCCCTGAAATGTGATAGTATGTCCAGTCCATGAAGGAAAGTATAGATAGTATTCAAGTCCTAAAAAGGAAAACAAAAACAATGAAAAACCATAAGCAATCTCATTCACATCGAATCACTCAGTGTTACTTTGCAGATTCTGCAGTAAATTACACAGAACTGTACAAAGCCTAGATTAATAGGACAGGACACACAGAGTTGAAGAACCCTGTCTACACTTGAGCTGTGGCAGCGAAAAGAGTGAAGTGCAACTGATGCATAAACACTGACCTGAAAAAAAAGATTTATTAAAAATCCCTGAAATTATTAAATATTTGAATGGATACAGCAGCAAGCAACAAGTGGAATAAGACAAATAGAGCAGGCCTGTTCACCCAAGGTCAAAAATTGATGAAACTTTCTAAGATCTCTTTAAAGAAGGAATTTTTCAAAACCACTGAAAACCTAAGCCACTATATAGGGTGCAGAGAACCACCATAGTACCTTTTCATAGCAAAAGGGTTATATTTAGAGAGGAAAAACTCCTTCATGTTCACCTCAGACCTAGCAGGCAGGCCCACTACAAACTAACATCCTACTGCCTCTCTTGCTCAACCAGTCCATGTCTGGAGGGGATATCAAAAAGTACTCCAAAATACTCTTTGGCAAAGATGAAAACAATGAAGCTTTAGAGGTCTTTCACTCCTACTACCACTAGTCAGCAACACATCAGTGCCATCCACTAGCAACCACAGAAACAAAAATATTAAAACATGAGGATTATTTTGCTTTATAAACTGAACTTTACATAGAAGCTGTAATTAGGAGATACAGCTGTTTAAACTTCTCACCAGACAGAATCCTCTTCAGTCACAAAAATATCTGTGCTGATGGTGCAGACCACATGGCAGGGAACAGCTCACTAGGGCTATTCATCACTTAATTTACTGTCCTGAACAGGTGGGCTGTTAAGAGTCAAATACACACACAGCAAAATCATTATATACCACAGGGCAGTCTCTCCAGCTTGGCCTTGAAAGGTATGTTCTGAATTTTCAAGTGCTGCATTTATCCAGTGTTTACATAAGATAAATCAATATGAATGCTGGCCTCAGAATTTACAATGGATTTACTTCAGAAAAGTTCTTTGGCTTCATAGTCCATGTTCAGCAATAGAATTGATATGGACTGTTGTATCAAATGAAAGGTCAGACATAATTGCAGACCATGTAAAACTAATAAAACTCTGATTTTTTTTTAAAATGTCATTACTAAATCCCATGAAAATTGAACAGAAGGCCTGAATTTATAACACGTTTACAAAGCACTCATTTCACACAGTCCAATCTAATTTTAATCCTCCAAGCTGCCACAAACATGATTTTATTAGTGAAACCATCCAAGAGCACTAGCTATGGATAGACTCCAGACACACCACAGCCTGTCAAGAGGTGGGCACCCAGCAGCCAAAGGGTCATTTCAGATAACCAACAGCTCCATTACTGAGCTTCCCCTGTTTCTGAGCAGGGAAACTTCTCCACTTCCCCCCTGAAAGCATCAGGCACAGAAATGCAGCAACTATATACTCAGACCATATAGTGGCTTAGTAGTTAACACCTGACCCCTCAAGGCAAAAGAAGGATACTCACAACTCCTGTAAAAGTTGGGCAGCCAGGAGAGAATCAGTACTTGGTATTAAAATTAAAGCTGAATTTTTAAGTCTTTATAACTCATTGTGTCTATATAGGTTTTCCTACATTTTCCAGTACTTTTTTACATAACTGGGACTAAGATATAACAGAACATCTTGAAAATGTTTTAACCAGTTCTGTAATCATGAGTTACATAAAACTGTAAGCAGAACAAGAGCCTATGTTCCCCTTTTAATCACAAAGTTTTTAACTTCTGCATATGAAAAATGACCACATCCTGACTTGTATATTATTCTCGACAACTCCCCAGAATGCAAACCCTTTGCAAGCTCACTCAGCCTGGGCTGACTCCTGCACTCCACCTGCAGCACAGAGGACTGCTGTACTGACCCAATGAGGAGCTCGATCAACAAACAGTTGGTAAATTAAAGAGCGAAACATTTGCTTAAAGGGATACATGTGTGGAAAGCATCCCCCAACTCCAACCTCATCTGTCAAGATGAGCAGCAGCAGAGGGAACAGCTGAGCACAGCAAAGGGAAGGCAAAGGTTCCTATTCCCTCACCCAGCAGAAGGCACTTAACTTACACTGCCCACTATTACTGCTCTAATGCTGATAAATGTAATAAATTACATGATAAACGTTAATTCACTACCCAGCCAGGTGAAGCATCAACAAGCTAAACACACTGGCTTCTTACACAGAAGTTTCTATAGGTGGTTTTAAAATAGGATCTGTAATGCTTTCCCTAAAAATACCTGACTTTCAAAGCAAACCCCTCTCCTAGTCATGTAGAGAAGGTGATTCTGGGTGCCACTGGGCAAAAGAACTAACTCAGCAATCTCCTGGGAAGGGCTGTGAGGTGCCTTTTTCTACCAGTACCTCGAATGTACCCACCCAATGTGTTTTCCATATTTTGGTGAAAAAAGCCTTTTTTGCATGTTTAAATAGATACAACCAGGTAGAGTTCCACCTCTCCCTCACATGCTACTTCAGATTCTAACATGGGAAGGTGGTGCATATACCCCAGTTTTTCCCAATAAAATGAAAATTACCTATCAGTCATAAGTTTGTGAAGTTTTCTTCAATGTACAATACTTACAACTCATTGCAGACTATATGCTTAAAATAGCACTGAAATTACATTTGACATATGATATTTAGAGTCTCATTCTATACTTTTGCCGGCAAGTAACATCAATTAATCCGGGGATGACAAGACATGGGCAGGGGCTGTGGCCACCTCGTGGACAGAGGTAGAAGTCCAGCTGCACCACGCCTCCAAAAACCCTCCTCCAACAGAGCTGTGAGCATTTATTTCTCCAACTCAAAATTTACAACAGCTTCTAATACGATTTTCAGTTTTATTTTTAGAAAAAGGTTTATTTCACCGCAGCAGTTATAAACAGTGGACAAGCACATAACCTCAGTACAAAGGGTAGTGAACATTTTCACAGATACCTTCTGATACTCAGTACGAAAAGTGATGCCAAAGGGCAACATCTAGCATAGTATCAGCAGAACACAAAGCATTTGCTGGAATTTTCCAGCCCCTTTCCATATCCTTCCTTATAATCTCTTTACTCTTCTTTTTCTGTCAAAATCCAACCGAGACACAGCTACTGATGAACCAAGACACACTGTTGATGAAACACAATTTCTTCACATACTCTGAACTAAAGAACAAGGTCAGTATGATTTTGTATTGCAATCTTTTCTTCAGAGCTTTTCATCAGCTGAAACAATAGCTGAAACTGAAGCGCAGGATCTACCTGCAAATGCTAAGCCCACAACGGATTCTTCAGTCTTTGACAAAAAACAACCTTGACTAATGTTATTTACAGAGAAAGTAACTAGCTAAAACTGCAGCTCCAGCAACTCAAGGGAAGGTGGGAAACTGGGCAAAGAGTAATCAGGCAGTAGTTAATCCTGCTAGAAAGGAGATTTTCTGCACCATAGAGAGGAAACATGAACACCATGACTGCAGTGATCCTGCACCAAGCTGCCAGTGACAGATCATCCTTTGCCTCCAGTTCTCACAGCAGACGTGTTTAAAAAAAGCAGAAGATATCTGTGTCTTCAAATTCTTCCCACGACAGAACACACTGTATAAAACAGCGAGTGCTTCAGCAGCAGTGCAGACACCAAGGGATGGCTCTGCGGATGGCGCTGTTATCACAAAAGTGTGGTCACCAGCAGCCTCAGCTTCCTTCAGCACCCGCTTTTATCATCTCCAGTATGCACACATTCTTCCAGCAAAAAGCTTAACCAGCTGCTAAACCAAAAGTGGTATAAAAATACAGAGATTTTAGTAACAATATCACGTTATATAAATATATATTCTTTTATGGTAACATCCTCATCCCAATATAGTAAAAGGGAGCCACCTGAATACTGAGACCACTTCTCATTTTCCCTGCCAGATGCTAACTCTCAGAGACACCATAAGAGAGGAAAATAAAAGAAGCATCAACTGAAAACTCACTACACAAAAGTAAAGCCACCAGCTAGCTACCACCATCACCCATTTATCCCAAAACATTTCTTTGAAAAAAATTTGCTCCTATTTTTTTTTTGCAAAGATGGTGAAATATTAATTTCTTAAATATTAAGATGTAACTTTTTAAAATAAAGAAGTAAGTACAGTCAGCCAGAAAAATCATCAGGAGAATAAAATCCAAACTCAAAGCTGCTGAGGAAGTTTAAGCAAGCTTCATTAATAATGAAACCCTTAAGTTTCATTATTGGCATCTTTTTAAAATATGACCAAGATCTGGATGCTTCTGAACAAGCACCACAGTGCAGCAACACCAATGATGAGCAAAATTTGCAAGCAGGTATTGTGTCCTTTTGCTTCACCCTCTTCTCACCCACTCTCTGGCCTTTAATCCAAGAAGCATCTTTACAAAACTTGGAATTAAGGCTCTAGTAGAACAACAGTGGTCTCGAACATGAAGTTCTGACCACAAAGTTTCCCAATCAACAACTCTAGCCAGCACAACCATAATTCACATGAGCTGCATCCAGATGCTTCAAGGCCACAAGGTCCAAGACAAATCCTCCTGTAGTGTTAAAAGGGGCTAAAAGCAGTGCAAATAATAATAATAATAATAAAAAGAAAAAAAGGCAAGCAAAATAACAATAACCAAAACAAAACTCCAAACAAAAACAAACAAATAAACAAACAAAAAAACCCACCCACCAAGCTCTGGAACAAGGATGGAATGACTGTCAAAAACACAAAACAAGAAACTAATGCTTCACTGTATGTGACCCTAGCCAGGTGTTTCAGTAACATACTATTATTATTATTATTAAACACTAAACAGGAAATCTGGTCTATTTCTAAGGAAAATAAATTGTTCTGAAATGACCTCATAGTTGCAAATTCTGATTAATCTCACATAGAGCCAACCTCAGCAATTGCAATCAGGTATTAGGGATGCTGAGGAAGCCATAAATCCCCAGAGACTCTTTTTAGCACTGCCTGTCATGTTCTGTCCTTCACGTCAGCAGCAGAGTCAGCCCAGTTCCGCAACAGCTGCATCCAGCCCTGGCCCTGGGACAGCTGCTCACTGCAGCAGGGTCAGGACTCAGGGATGCTCCCACATCCAGACCAGTCTGGGCTTCAGAGATACCCTAGATCGACCCTGAACCTGAAACAAGGGGTCCCAAAGAAAGCAGACTGGCAAGTACTATTCAGTCAGTCCAGAGTTTTGCTCAGGGAATGAGAAAAGAGCAGAAACCTGCAGCAGAGCACAAGCACTTCAAAGCTGCACGTAAAACCAGCTGTGTCAGCAAGTTCCAGACAGATTGCTCTCACATGCAAACCTGTCCCAAAGAGCTGCACAAAACCTGTCTCTCAATCCACCCCAAACACATTAAATTCCTGTTGCAAGAACATATGCTTGGCTCACTCAAGGCTCCCCACACCCAGCCCACGCAGGCTGCTGAGCCACCCAGGATTCCCTGGGTCACACACAAGAACCTGCTTCTACAAAAGCACAAAGGATGACTGATGGGATTTTGCATCCATTTCTTTTCTAAGCTAAAGCAGTTGGCAGGATGCATATTTTTCTATGTTTCAGAGTGAACAAAATACTAGTATTTTCTGAAGGTATGTTAGAGATGCAGCCATATTACTGAGAAAATACTTTAAAAGAAATAGACACACATTTCTGCCTTTGAACCAACAGTTAAACCATGTGGTAACAGCTTCCCAAATTCCAATGGCATTCAAAAAGACCATCAGGTACAAAATCCTCCAGGGAAGGAAGCTGCATGGTTGAAAGGTACCCTCCTATTTGTATGTTGCTTAGCCTCTTCTCCCTTTTCAGTGCTCTGAGCAGAAACAGGGCTGGAAACAAACTCCAGCAGAATCAAGCACTCACCTGGTATCAGGACAAGGATTTTAACAGCCTCTTGGACAGTGTCTGAAATTCTCTGTATAAAAGTTGCTATTTAAAGTGCCTAGAGTTCAGTAAAGCAAACAGAGGTGATTCTTGGAGCACAGAGCACAAGCTGTGTAAGCTCTATGTGGGAGGCTCCCTCCAGCCCCATCCATTACTTGCTTCTCAGTGATTCAGCAGGCTCCTTATACAGATTGAATGCAGCTTTTATTAGGAATCCTGTCAGGCTCAATAAAGACTTTGTCACCCCTGGAGGGGGGGGAATGGGAGGGTGTAGCAGAAGAGAGGAAATGTTACTCAGCACGGTTTATGGTTTTCATTGCTTCCCTTCCTGTTGCTTCACTGAAGGCTGGAATCCACGCTGTTTCCTTTAGTTTCTGTTTAAGGCCAATTTAAAAATAGTACTCTCCCAAATTCTTTCCTGATACTGTAATACCAGAAATAAAAACACAGAAACATGCTGTAGTTCTCTGATCCATATTTTACACATTCAGATATCCACAGAGCAAATTCACCAATTTTAGGGATGCTGGTTCAAGAAATCCACCCTACACACTGTCAGCTACCCCCAAAACTTGTGGAAGGAGCAGAAAAATCCACTTCAACATGTGTAAAGAGTATACAGCTCCTAAACTAAAAGGAAGATGATGAGATGAACTGGAAAGCAACTCCTCCATCTTAACTTATTTACTCTCCTTGTCCAGGGACATAGACATTGGACTTCAATAAAAAGTGCAAGTGATGCAATAGCATGTCAGCTCAGGGCTCTTCACTTAAAGTAACAATTCCCTTTAAAGTAGCCTCCTATTTAGCTGGAGGCCACTTAAAAACAAAAATAAAAATTAAATACAAGCACTGAGACACTATTAGGGAAGAGAAAGGATGGATTAGTCAGTCAGACAAATGAAAATGTTATGAATGAAGGACATTAAAGCACCTTGCAAAGAATGGCAGAGTTTAAGCAGCACTCCTAAGGAATGAAACCGCATCATTCCATGTAGGAAACACCACTAATTCAAAAAGCCTAATTAAAGAACCTTTCATAGAACACAACAGCAAACTCCTGCGTGATCTTACATCATTGCCTGAGACTGCACACAGTAACACTTGTATACAAATAAACTGGTTCAACTACTTCAGAGCTATATTCCATTATTCAGAAAAAATGGCATGTATTTCATAAAGAAGCTGAACAACTTCAAATGAGCAAGAACTTGAATTCTTTGATATATGGTCCTTCAGATGTCCCCAGACTCCTGGAGCCTATGGCCATCAGACAACTATGGATCATACTGTGACTATGATAGAGCACTCCTCCCTAAACTCTTAACTTAGCATTGACCTATACAAATGACAGATACTGGTCTTTCCAAATGAGGAAGTGTCAGTCTAGTTATTACAGTATCTTTATAAAGGAGAAAAGAGATTAAAGGAGACTTCATTTCACTCTTGTAAATCCAGGAAGCAATTCTCATTGACAGCATCCTTTAATAACAGTATAGCCACAAACAGAAAACTAAAATCTGGCTCTTATTTTTGCAGATACTAAGAAGTATCATTTGCACATTTGGATTTTTATCTTATTTTTTTGTGAAAAAGTAACAAGTCCCTCAATTGGGTAAACAGTTTCCTTATATATTATTTTCTACTATTTCATTATAACATGCACATGGCTACAGGCACAGACTTGCACTTTTAAGAATCAAACTGTCCTGAAGAAAATTTGGAAAAGTCAGATCTTTAAAGACAGAGACTTGAGAGCCACTATTACAGCTTGTTGACGGACTGAAAATACCTCAATTCAGTGGCATACTTCTAAAAGCAAAACAAAATAAAGTCTTTCTACAGGAAAATATAACAAAAAGTTTCTCCACTCACCAATCATTCCCCACACCCAATCCAGATAAACACCTTCCACCACAGAACCCTGGATTATGTTGATATAGGACTTTGGTAGAAAGAAAAACATTCAAAGGAATGAGGGAGGGGAAATTTTA
This sequence comes from Illadopsis cleaveri, assembly GCA_013399915.1. NCBI lineage: Eukaryota > Metazoa > Chordata > Aves > Passeriformes > Timaliidae > Illadopsis > Illadopsis cleaveri. Next base: position 124,120 of record VXBB01001422.1, read on the forward strand.
TATTATTTTTACTGCTGTTTCATCACAGAGTCAGCATTTTTGGAACTCTGACTTTGCCAGAGAAAAAAAACTTCCTTTGGAAAAGCTGATTTTGCAGTGAAATTGCAAGGGCCCTGAACTGGAGAGACAGAACAACAGATGTCACTGCTTCAAAGCAAGCAGCTCATGTAGAGTTTTGAGTATCCAAAGCACTGTTCAGCCCTTTTCACAGTTAAGAATAAAAGTACAGCTATGAAAAAGTGCTTTCAACTAAAATATTACCATAAAGTTCCCTGACATACATCACTTAATTTTAAAATATCTTTCAGACTTACATACCAATAATAGAAAAGCAAGCTGCCTCAAAAACCCTGAGCTCCTGAAGTTCAACAGGATGGGAAGCACAGAATACAAAAAATTATCCACTATCAAAGAGCAAGACTTTATACCAAACATTTTTAAATAATACAAAGATTGTAAAATCAGCCTCCTAACCCAGAATCTTGAAAAATCCCCTAAACTCCACCAAAGAAATGGGTGGCTTCCAGTTCAATCAACACTCTGTTAGTCAAGCAGCCCACCACTTGTCAGAATTACCTACCTCCCTTCCAGAGGACAAGCACCCATCAAATAGCAGTATTCCAGTTAAAACCTTTTGGTCGCAACTCCAAAAACATCAGCTCCTCTGATTCATCAAGAAACTCCCTGCTCTTTTGAGAGAAAAGTGTCAACATCTGAAATTTCTTTTTAAGAAAAGAAGGAATTGTGGTAGGAAAGGTCACTGAAACATTTAGGGGGAAAAAAAAGGTACATCCTTATTAAATAAGAAAACTGGGAATGAGGAGAGAGGAGGTGGAAGATGAAATCCAAAGGTCAGTTCTGTGCTTACCTGTCATGACAACTTGGGAGTGAGGCTGAATGCAGCTCAGACACGTTAAACATCTGAGTTGTTACTTACACATGACTTTGCTCTTACTGCAGAAAATGCTCTAGTTCTTGTTCTCTTTCCTCCCTCTTGGACTAGCAACTGCTGGTTCATATTTAACATCTAAACACTCCATTGTCAATGTTTTCATCGTGTTTTACCCAATGTACCTTTGCAGCCAGTGAATGCTGTAACTGAGCTCCCATACAGCTCAACAGCTATCTCACACAGAGAAGGACTGACAGACACAGTAACAGCACTTCACTGTAGCTTTTTTTGCATCATATCGATCATCAGAATTTTATAAAAATGGATAAGAATATTGTTTTTTTTTTAATTTTATGATTTTTCTGTGTGTAATTTCTTACTTCTTTGTGAATTCAAGCAAGCAAAGATCACATCTGTCTGGAAATGAAGTCCTGCTAAATAAATAATAGTGAAGGCAAAGTGAGATCTTTATCAATACTGTAATTTAAATAACCCACTCAGTAGCTAGGTAAGGGAGAGGAAAAAAGCTCTATTAACTGCCTAAAAATGTTTTGGTGCATCAGTAAAACAGGAAGAGAATTATGAGATCATAAATGGAGAATAAACTATCACACAAATGTAATGCTCTTCTGCAGTCTTTTTCAATAGTCACTGAAGGAAAAAAGAAAAACCAACCTCCAGCTACTTAATTCCCATAATAGTGTCATTATGAACTATGAAGGAATTCCTGTAGTGGACAGCAGTAATATGTTCACCAGTAATTCCTTCTGCATCCTGATATTAGGATACCCAAGCACTAGCAAATAGAGCAACCTAAGAAAGTTATGTATAGGAGGCAATATTTCTTAGAGAGTTTAAATTATCTGAATATAGATTTCCACAAACTTTACTAATACCTCAACTACTACAATATCCTCTCACATGTTGAGAAAGGTTAACATGCCTGTGTTCATTGTGTCCATAAAATGGCAAACATATCCCTCATCAAAGAAAAAAAAAGGATTATTCAGTAGCTCTTCACATCTTTGCCCATAGCAAAGAATTTGCCAGATTTAACTCATGCAACATTTGAATGTAACCCATCACAGCAGAACTCTGGGAATTGATGCTCTGCCACTTTAACATCAACTTTTGTATTTCTGAGCAATACCTGTGCCATAAACCACAAAGAAGCTTACCGATCCAAACTGAGGAGTTATATATATATACATGCATATACATACTCATCTAGCTAGGTTAACAGGTTTCAAGTCTGAAATCAAATCAAATAAATGTCAGAGGTACAGACAGATACCTGTGCACTTCCCTAGTCATTACATTGATCACTGATGCATTATGTTACAAAGGGAAAAATTCTAATTAAGAAAATTAACAACTTCAACATTAGGAGGAACAACAAACAAGCATACCGTTAAGAGACTGAATCAACCATAAGACAATACTGTTAGTCAGGAATTTCTAGCTCCAAATCCTGCAGCCTACCACACGGTACCCAGCTTCACAAAGTGCAACAAACTTCCTGACTAACACAGAACACAGACAAAAAGCCAAGGAACTGTCTTCTCCACCTCCATACTAAATCAAACAGGCACTAATTGATAACACGTGAGACATGGGCTCCTTCAGCTGGGTTGTAGTATTTGAGATGACATGGAAACCTCTTCTCCAATGAGCCATTCAATCCTCAGGCAGACCAAAAACTTCAGAGATCATGATCAGCTTTGACTACAAAACCAAAACAAGCCAATTCTACCACCCTTCTCATTCCTAGGAAACCATGATCAACACAATTTGTAATGCACCACACCAGAGATTCCTCCAACCTCTTGTTCTTTCAGTGTTAGCCAACCACAGCCTTTACAGAGGTACAACAAACCCACTTTTAAACAAATCAAAGGTCTCACCTAAAAAGAAGACTTGTGTTTTAAGAGAGCCAGACTACCATTATTTACTGAAGGTGAAAAAAAAAAACCAACCCACCCAACTAATACTAAATTTAATCTGGACCTGGCATTGTAGCTCAGACATTTTACGTAATTACACTGAAAATTAAGACATCTCTGCTGTGTGTTTTCTTGAAAAGCCGTGCATTTAGTGTCTCAATCTCTCTCTCAGGCAGCAGGTCCACTGCAGTACTTACTAAGTACACTCAGTCCAAGTGTTGGAAGGAATGGAAGACCTGTAATCTAAGCCTCCTCACTTTACTACATTGGCATTCACAACCGTGAAAGTTATGTAATTATATTTCATACAAAAATACATTTTAAAAACACATTCAACTAGAGTCAAACTAGAGCTTGGGAAAAATCAAAGCAACATTACTACTCGCCATACTAAACACTGAAGTCCATGACTCCAGATTTTAGAGACAGATTTGCTGCATTTGAGAGACCCTAACTAAGCACAAGGGAAATTCCCAGTTTTTCTTAAAAACATGGTTGTACTCAGCTCTGATCAGTTAAGCACCTGTTAACTACAGGTCTGCCATACTCCATAATGGCCTTCTACCTAAACTGAACAGAGGGGAAACAAAACACAAGAAAGTTTCTCTCTTGAGCTGTGGACTTCACCAGGAAATGTGCCCCAATGGCTCAGGAATTGGGCTGAAATGATGGGCTGGATATACAGGATAAGAGATTTTTTCTAATGATCACACCAGCTGGATGATACCCTTTAATCCCTGTACCAATTGCATGTCAGTTTGGAAGAATCAGAACAAGAAGACTTTAACAAGCATCTTGGAAGTCACCTACAATGGCATCTATAGAGGAGTTTGCTGAAGTAAGCCTTCCCATCCAACACAAGGGAAACAGTAAATGTGTTTGACAGAAGGTCAGCAGTCCGACACAGGACTGCCAGTTTCCTTCCTACTTCAAATGGGAAACAGGAACAGAAACTTCTGCAGCAGTTGGAAAGAACAATTTTACTTAATCAAATCAACACAGCCTACTGGAGGCTGGACATGCCGCAAAGAACTCTGAAAATGTAGAATCAAGCAAATCAGATTTAAGTAGAATAACCTTCCCACAGTATCTAGTGGCCATTGGCATGCACAACCCTTTGTGACAAGAGCATCATAAAGCTCCCAAAACTGAAGTGCAACAAAAACAGTACCATCACCTTTCAACACTAAACCCATGATACAGTATACAATGACAGACCTCACTCCTACTCCTCAGCTCCTTTAAATACAAACTGCTAAAGTGAAAAACATTACAACAGCTCTGGAACTCTCTATAGGAATTCATCTTTGGCCAAAAGGCCAAACTGTATGTGCCTGCAACACAACACATTGCCACAAGAATTCCTTCCCTCCATACCAACAGGACCATCATTTCAGGCTCATTAATGATCAGTCTTTGAAGGACAGACTGCTTAAATGTCAATGCTCTAATCAGGCACAAAAAGATTACCAAGAGAGAATCCCTTAAGGCAGTTATTTTTGTTCTATTCGTCAAGAATTTGCTACACTCTTGACATGCTAAAAGCTAACCAATAATTAGCAGAGCAAAGGAAACTCGAGAAACCAGATGCAGAATGCTAACTAATTTGTGCATGCCTCCCTGAACTCAGGGTATTTCCAAAATACTGCATTGAAATCCTCAAAAGAGGAAGAAGGGTGTATCACAGTACCATCAAACAAAGGAAAACCCTCTATAATTTAAGCCTGAAGCCATTGAAAGAAGACTATGTCCAAGTTTTAAAAACAGCTTGTCAGGCAACACCAACATGAGCAGAGTTCTTTGACAGCAGTATCAGGCCTCCGACAAGGAAAGGCATCAGAGCTCTGAACTGACTTTATCAATCTAATCTCAATACACTTCTCAATGAAAACTCATTTTTGCACATGCCTGGCAAAGTGTTTTGCACTTCCCTGCAAACTAGAAGTTCATCTAGAATGGTCCTGAGAAGTGTGCAGCTTCTTTGCCAGTGACAAGACCACCACAAGCCACTTTTTGATGCCAAGAGACTTGTTTCCATCTGAACACTGCCAGCTTTTTACACTCCTGGGATGGCAGCATCAGCCTCTGCACAGCAGGGTTATTAGAGAGGGCCACGGAGCAAAGAGCAGCAGTGTGTGACCAGTGCACTCAGCAGCACAGCAGGGATGTCAGACAGCTGCTTACAGGTGTTTGGCTCCCTCCCTTCACTTTTTCAGAAGCAGGGCTGCCCACAAGGGGACAACACCTGGGCACAGGCACCTCACTTTCATCTCACAGCAGACATTCACACAAGTTCCCTAAGGCCACTCTTTTACTATTTGTTGTCACTGCAGACAGATATCCAGCTCTCCTTACACAATGTGACACAAGAAACCGTTTTGTTAAAATAAACATTACAGAAAAACTCCTCTCTGAAGCTTATACAAAATAAGTTTGGGTATGCTACCTGAAGATATTTTCTTTTGAAAATCATTTTTTTTAATAGTTACCTTTTTATTCACTACAATGTTTTGCAGCTTTAATACTGTTTCTATGAGAAATTTAACACCTACACATCTTGACTGCTTCTCCTCCACCCTTTGCATTTTTGGAGAACAAAAGCAGAAAAGAAATGTGTTTTTTTTCCATTTGGCAACTTTTCTGAATGCCAAATGTACTTGCAGTTCTCTCCCACCTCCTTCCACACCCTCTTCTGGCCCTTTTTCACTATTCTAGTATCTCCAAGAAGTTCCTATTGCAAGGTCAGTAACAAGGAACTAGGCTCATATTCTAGGTCAGATTAAGCATTGTAAAACACTACCTAACCAGTCCCTGAGTAATTTTTTTAAATTCAGATACTACAATAAGAAATAGGTTGGTAGAAAAACATTACATTACATATTTAAACTTTAGTTCATAAGTGAAACCTTTTAAATTATCACTGCACAGACAAAACTAAGTGCATGACCCCACTTTGTGGGGGAAAGTATACACTAAAGGAAGTAAGTTCCAATAAAAAATTCCAAGATTTCACCATAATTTCTGGTTTTACTCTGAGGGCTCTCACAGCTGTCACTAAAATGAAAAAACAGTTTTTCAGGAACAGTAGAAGCAAGGATAGGAAAAGTAATCTTGGAGCAATAGCATTTCACATGGTCCTTGGAAGATCACTGGGAACAGCCACCCTAATACACACTAACTCCATTTACTCCTCTAACAGGATTTATACGAAGCAGAAGTCACATTACCTTCTGGAAAGAACTAAACCAATCTTATCTTGTAAAGTCACAGGTATGAGATTACCTGTTCCCAGCTTCAAGTGTTGGCAGGCTGGGAACACAAAGGAAACACTGCAGGCACCACCTGCCTGCTGGCACCAGTTGTGGCTTACAAGGTCCCCACAGCTGTTCTGGGGCACTGAGTGTCTTCTGTGACAGCAGCGGCCAGAAATTTGAGTCATTTTTCAGCCCCCTACAAGCTAAATTTACCACCACCCTACCATCACAGAGAATTAGGCCGTGAAATATCTGATCAACACTAACGTATGACCTAGTCTGCACAATCACATCTGCTGAGCCCTAAATCCTGTATTTATTATGAAGATTATCATTAAACAAGCTGCTGTGATCTCTGGTTTTTAGTTAGTTACTTTGGCCAATAGCTTGAAAAATATCTCTAAATACTGTATGTGTAAGTTTCTAGTATGCTCTGAACCAGACAGTGAAAACAATGAGTTTGTTTTACAATCACCTCTCCAAAACAAAAGCCTTGTTGACAACTATATCATCAGTCCAGAAAACACCAGAACCACTGAGTGAACCTTCTAAAGGCCTCCTTGGAACAAAATATAAATAAAAAGAACAGAAAGGATGTGAGCCCTCTCAGGACATCCTAACATCCCCCTGAAAGCTAGAACAGAGATGGGCTGCACATCAAACATCCCAAGGCAGATACACAACAGCATCAATATCAGACACCAAACTTTCTGAACAAGATGAAGGAAAAGGGATAGAGATTTTGAAGAAGACTTTGTGCTTTGAGAATAACTTCACAGGCAGATTAGGAATTTGATGTATTCTAGAAGTGTTTGGTTAAATATTCTTATCTACACTCACACCAGATTCTCAAATTGCTTCAACCGATCAGCACTGAATCAACAGGCACAATGCTAACGAAATCTATGCTTGAGAATCACTCTGCATTAGGATTGTAACAGCAGGAGGAGCTTAAAAAAAGAAAACAAAAAAGCAATAAGAAGATATTAAGCCACACCTGGACAACAGTGTTTTCAGACAAAGCTGTTTCTAAATATACCAGATTCTGGATGAATTAAAGAATGACATGAAGTTCTTCTTGGTAACAAGTGACAGGACGAGAGAGCTGCACCAGAGGGCGTTTAGCTTGGATATTAGGAAAACTTTTTTCATGGAAAGGGCTGTCAAGCATTGGAACAGACTGCTCAGGGTGGTGAAGAGCCACTGTCCCTGGAAGTGTTCAAAAAAACCATGTGGATAAGGCACTTAAGGAGATGGATTAATGGTGAACTGGTGGTGCCGAGCTGACGGTTGGACTTGATCGTGGAGGTCTTTTTGAACATTAATGATTCTGGGATTCTGCCGAAGGTCTCAAGAGCATTTCCTTTAGGCTGAGGATCGCTCTCCCAGAGGGAAGACTCTGATGTATGCCATCACTGATCAGGGAAAGTTCCTCCCCCAGTCTGAGAGCAGAATTCCTGCAAGCACCCACACATAAACAGGCACACAGACCAGACAAAGAAAGCAAGAGACACTGACACACAAAGTACAGAACGAAAACATTTTGTCACCACTTTTCCTGTGGCCCTACTTCCTTCAGATGAACCTCAGCCTGCAGAGGCAAGTTAGATTAGGCAACAGCCTCTGACTTCTTTGTGTAACTACTCACAATAGATACTGCATAACCATCACGCTTAAGTAGGAACATTCAGATTCAACAATTCTACCAAGACTTAAACACAAGAAATACTGGACACCATCAGCTGTGCTCATCAGTCCCAACTCATTCTTGGGGTGGTGCTGTACAGGGACAGGAACTGGGTTCAGTGATCCTTGTGGATCCCTTTCAACTCAGGACGTTTTTTGATTCTAATACAATTCCTCAAGCTCCCCAAGGCTAACTTAGCTCTTTCTCAGCTAGACCTAACTGCACTCACATTTCTTCATGTAAACTGGATTAACACTGGGAATAGGTGCACCACGTTTGAGAAGGCTGAGCCAGTGCTTTAAAATATCCACTCACTTGTATCCCATAACAGAACCACATTCCTGCTCACCACTTCATTTCAATGAATCAGAATTGGAAATTACATGCAGGAGACAAACAAGAATGGTGGAACAGCTTTTTACCTTGTCATGTGTAACCCAGTGACTCACTACTATACACAAACCCCCAGTGTTCTGCAAACAATGCCAATACACATGAGCCATTGTCCACAGGTTTATTAGTGCACTGTAATTTCATCTTCTCTTTAATACATCCATGTTCTGGTGAGCAGACTTCACACTGGATGAAGGAATTTTCATTAGTCACGGCCCAAGAGCAGAGCGAAACACGTAGGAATAAAGGGCCAGTGAAGGTAACTTCGAATAACCCTTCCAATTCTGTGCAGAGAAAAAAAGAGCATCACTTGTCACAGACACAAAACATCTGTACACTTCTGTTCTTACAGGGTGAGGCACAGGAACATGAATGTCCCATCCCTGGAAGTGTACAAGGCCAGGCTGGACAGGGCTTGGACCAACCTGGTCTAGTGGAAAATATAATTACCCATGGCAGGGGTCTGGAAAAGGATGGTCTTTAAGACTCCTTTCAATCCAAACCATTCTGCGATTCTGGGACAGAGGTGAGAGACTCCACTGCACAAGGTATCAGTATCAGCACAAGGAGAGGCTAAAGCCTGCCAACATTCTTCCCAGAGGGCGCCAAGATATTTGGCTTAGAGACACAGCCCTGAGTAACCACTTAAAACAAAAGCCCCAGGATCTTCCATACCAGGGAAAGCCGCAGCAACACAGTTCCAAGGACCCTCCACAGACCCATATTTAAAGAAGGCATTTCAGAAATCGACATGACCCCAACCAGATTTAACAACACTGCTCCAGGCCAGTAACACGGATACTTACAGGAGCAATGCCCATGACTTCACAATGATGGAAGCACCAAATACTCACTTAACCAATGAAGAAGCCTGGATCATCCCTCAGCTGCGACGGGGATCAGACACCGCAAAGTCACAGCTATTGGAACAATTGGATGCGTGTTCCACCTACACTAGGTGACAGACAATGAATGTTCAGTCTAATTTACTTCTCAGAGTTTTTTACTAAAAGTTTACTTTCCTTGGCATTTTGGTTTTTGTTGGTTTCGTTTTGACTTCCTTTTTTTTTTTTTTTAACCAGCTGTGGTTCACAATGATCTTCCAAAAATAATTAACAAATTATATACACCTACTCCAAGGCAATTTAAACATCAGAATGTTTCCCTGTCTCTGTCACAGTTTGTTTTAATCCTTTCACTTTTGCCCAGATTTTCCTTTTCAGAACAGTGCTCAACATCCTTACCCACAAAACAGGTTAATATGGATACAAAGTCTAAAAATCAAAAAACTCACCCATCCCAAAACATTCATGTTGATTTTCTCCACTTGTTTAATATTACATTCTTTTGAACAAGGAAACTTTGTTAGACACACTTTAAATTTAAGAATAATCTGTAAGTCATTAGTCACTTCAGTAAAACCAGTAAATGCAGTTGAAGCTAAAACAGTGCCCTGAAACCTGATTTATTTCATTGGAACCACAAATCTCTATTTGACTGAAGTCAACAGGCTTTAGTGTTAAGAAAGCTGGAAAAAATCCTTATTTCTGAGAACTACTGGCAGTTTCCTTGCAGGTATTCCAACCAGACAAGAACAGCAGTACAGCCAAACCAGATCCCTCCTCTGTGAACAAGGTACCTTGTCCAAGGCTTAACACACTGTTATTTGTGTCTCTGAGACATAAATAATCAGAAGACTTATATGAGCAGCACCTTCAGGCTTGCTGATTAAAGCACAACAACAAACTCAAAAAAAGTTCAAAAACAGGCAAAAAACACTACTAAGACAGATACTGATGTCCATATAGTTGAATATTTACATATACTAACATTTGTTGAAACTAGTAAATGTTCCAATATTGTATTTTAGTTCATTTGAAACAACAGATGGATTTTACTTTTTACATTCAACTAATTTAGGGCTGATTTCAGCTTCAGAAAGTGTTTTGTACTTAAGATTCCAAACAATGATAATCTGAGTTATTTGGATACTGATATATGCCAGGATGTTGAGTACCTCTAGCCAAGAATTTGACTGTATGCCACAAGCAGGGAACTGTGTCCACATGGCAATGAAAACATAAAATAACCAAAACACACTGGTTTTTAAATAAAACTGTGGATTCAAAGTCAATCCTGTAATCAGTCACAGATTAAAGATGCCAACTGAGGTTAATTTCAATTATTCAGAAAAGAGATTTGACCCTGCCCAGTCTTAGGGACGGGACACCACATTTTACCCCTGCACTGGTTTCCCAGGGATGTTTAGGAAGACTGAACAACTACTGCCAACGTGCACCGATTGGTATTAAGCTCAACTTTTGGAATAAAAGATAAAATATATCTGTCAAAGAATATCACTCTTGATCACCTCATAAAACAAGGTACATACACAAAGTTTATAAAAATGAATTATCAAGCAGTATAATACAAGAGTTTGCATGCCTGGCTTTTTTTATTACAGGAAAATCACAGGTCTAATTGAGATGAAGACTCATGACACTACACTGTGTTAAGAAACAAAATAAAAGACAACTACCCACCTAAAGCACAAGACAAAATAGGGGAAAATCTAAGCACTAAAAACTTCCTAACTCATCAAGCTGGCAGCTGAAGAGATGTCATTTTCCCAAAGCTTTGAGGCTTGTTGGACAATCCTCCAGGACTGTCAATGCTGTATTTACCATGAGCTTAAATACATTAATTTAATGAGCAGCTGGGAAAAAAATGTGGCTTTGTTTTACCTTCAACTGAAAGCTATGTAGTAGGGAATCATAGCAGGAAGAGAGAAGGTTTATGACTGTTTCATTAGACGTCATAAGAATTTCAACTTCATTAACACAGAAACTATAGTCTGCTTGTGAATAGGACTCAAGAGCTTTCAGCCAGCACTATGATACTCAATGGGCCATTCCTCATCTACCTCTGTTCTGAACTTTGATTTTAGTAGGTGGCTATAAAAAAGTTTTACAACGCATTTTATTTAAAGAGACAAATCTAATATTTAACAAAGCGTCACAAGCCTAGCTTTTTCCTAGCCCTAGCAAGATGCTGATGGAATATGGTGTCAATGAAATGCACGCACTCCCAAGTCTTTCCCTGAAGTTGTAGTTATTCAACATTTTTGTTCATGAAACAGTTTTTGTGCACTTGATTTTTCAATCAAATTGAACATAAATGAAACTGTAGCTGTTTCCTTCACAGAACTACTTATAAATTACTCATATTAAAAGGTTTTATGTTTCTCTAACTGTAAAAGATAACTGCGGCCTTTTGAGTGCAGAAAGGCAACTTGCACAGGGCACACAAGGACCCAGGAAGGAATTCATTGGCAGTAAATTGCAGGCACGTCAGTACGTGTTCCTATCACTTTGGTTATCACCAGTGATAACGAATTTTTGCACTTTAAAGGTCTTTTCCAGCTTCCCAGCAGAGTCACTCGCCAAGATCAGCCCCAGTCTCTGCACGGTGAGGGGTGAAAATTATGTAGCACTGGTCAGTGCATCTTTGATCAAGGTTTCAGGAGCTTCTCTGGCAAAGACACCAAAGCAGAAAGACACAGAACAATCTGAAGGATTTTACAACAGTTGGCTGCTGCTCATCTTCAGTTTGAGCTTCAGAACTGTTAACTGCATGACAAAGTCTTACAAAGTCTCACCTATAAAGGGAGATCACCAAAAGCTGGAAATGAAAGTGTAAGATGGAGGTTAGGTAGTAGAAACCCATGGCAGGAGTCAGGCGTCCATCCTCTGTCTCTGTTTTAGAGGCCCACATACTAACAGTAAGGTGTTTTTATTAAATAGAAACAGGCATCTGCAACTTCATTTAACACAAATTTCTTTTGGCTTTACAGTAACTGCAAGCATGTCCACTTTACTGGTGACTTTACAATTCCAATTACTCTCAATGGCTATCCAAACCAACACCCTCAACACAGTTACATTCCTAAAAGCCCACCTCAGATTCTAGAAACAACAGATTTCTACAATGGTTAATCCCATTCCACCTACTGAGTCTACAGAAAATTATTAAAAGGATGAAAAAACCCACTTCAAAATACCAGTTATTTCTGGAAACAAGAAGCAGATGTTCTCCTCTGTTTGGCTCAGCTGTGCTACAGTACAAGAGTGCCTTTGTTATGCTGTCAGCAATAATTTATTTTATTTATTACAGCTATTTCATAATGCCTATCAATGTACTATTTGTGCATGATTTACATTCATGCAGATCTATTTCTCTATATCTAAGCCATCAAGAAGCATCACATATAGGCTCCAAACAGCAGACACTGTCATGACACAATTCTGCAAATTAGGTTTTTTTCCTCTTTCCACTGTATTAATAAAAAGGGAACAGGAAGAGAAGAAGGAATTAGTATTGCCAAATGAAGTTGAATTAACATTAATCAAGAATTACTGCAAGAAGACAGAGTTAGGAAAATACAAGAGCTCAGAGTATAAAAATAAATTCCAACTCTTTGAAGTCAAATAAAAGCAAAGCTTTCTGAACCACGAAAGTAAACACTGTCTAGAACAAAGTCATGAAGAACTAAAAAGATACTATATTGGGAAAAGGTTCCATTAAAAATGGAAGAGAGCATGCTCACAGGAGGGGAGGAGAAGGGAAGACAAAGAAAAAGGAGCCCAATCATTTGCTGTTTGGCCCTATCAACCACTGAGTCCTTATCTGTGGCAGCATGAACAACTCCCCTGAAGACCAACATCAGAGCCTTTGTATGGATCTGATAAGGAATTCTGGGCCTCAAAAAAAAAAAAATCTTTAATGAGATAACACACATGGTGGCATAAGCATTCATCCTTCCCTCCTACTGCTTCGAACTAAAGGTTTTTTCCTATTAAAATATTCCCAAATTACTAATTTAATATCCCCACCTGTGACAAGAAACAGCTAAAACACTGCACAGCAAATCCCATACTCCCAAGCAAAAACTGGAGGATCTGCATGTATAAACACTCACAGATTTACCACCATATAGACATCTGGATAACCCTGGGAGAAAAACGCAGATACTAAAATATTAAACGAATGTATGAAATCCTATTGTTTAAGTATAGGTATGATTTTTTTTAACTGATTAAGCATCCAACTACTGCCAGAGTTTCCTCCCTCTGACAAGACAGAAGGGATCATTTGTTAGGATAATCTGTTATCAAAACTAGTATCTGAGAGAAGCCTCACAAATTCTGCACTTTCAGGCCGTACCTGAGAGACAGGTACACAGATTTATTTCCAGTGTCAGCACAGGGTCACAGGCCACCAGGGAACCAGCAAGGCACACATTTGACTAAATGGGACTCACTCAAATCCTAGAGCAGCATCTGCTACATACACAGGCATCAGTCCACTAGGAAACATCCCAGAACTCTTTCCACATGACAAGCCACTGGCATCACATATGAACAATATGTACCTCCAATGATGCAGCAAAGGAGAGGAAAAGGAGCAAAATATTTGCCAGCCTTATGTAGTTCCAAAAAAGATTCTAAACAGAGTAACACAACAGCAATTACATAAAAATGTACGCATCACTAAATTTTTGCTACAATCTCTACAAATTCATCGAAATAATTTCCTCTGGCAAAATAAATTGAAGATTATAACACATGAAGTAACAGAGCAACAACAACTAAAAAAAAAAAAGAAATCAAGTGTGTACATGCCTAATATGCATAACTTATACACTTTAACAATTAACAAACATTGGAATGTTACCACAACACTGAAAACTTGCCCTAACACAGATTTTTCCAAACAAAAATATTTGTAGTATCAAGAACTAAAACACTTACTTTAGGGACACAGGAAGATAAATTTCAAAATAAGTAAATTATTTTTAATATCTCCCTGCTTAGTTTTGTAGTTCTTAGAAATTAAAACGTTTTGTAAAGAAAAAGACCTACAATCAAGATCATATGGATAATTGTACTACTTGTAAGCAAAAATCTGGCATGTGGAGTGTTTATCTGTATTTTTCCACAGGCTGCACAGATGACAGGAATGAAGCACCAGACCATGCTACTAATCAGCACAGCCCTAAACCCTGTAATTTGTAATAAATACCCAGGTAAATTGTTTATATAAACTGCAGGATCAGAAATAGAGATGGGGGCAGAAAGGGACTGAAAGTCATTGAAACTCTTGTGGATGAGCAGCTTTCCTTATCATAAAACATCATCATGGCTCGGGGAATTGGAGGGGGTTTCTGTACAAAAACACAGTCAAAATGCACAAGCAGCCCCGTGCAGCTGACTTAGTGTGGGAGGAATTGATGATACCTTCCCACCAGAGTAGGAGGGGAGAAATGAAGCCACACTTTTGTCTGTGTACAACTGGATACTTAAGGAGAGGAGTCACCAGACCGTTCATCCTGTGCAGGGACACCCGAAATTTGGGTCTAATCCTAATGGCTGCACTAAACAGCTTTCAGCTTTCCTGCCCCAAGTGTTGCAGCCTACAGAGGAAAGGGGACAAGTCAGCATGTTGAGAATAAATAAATAAACAAACAACATGGCAACTGTTTTCTGCAGTTCATTCACCACCCTATATCCATCTGTCCTCACATGCCAGAGCAGATGTTTTGAAAATCTGTCATTGTGACTGTAACAGGGGATTCCATGCTTTATACCTGAGCAGGTAGCACAGATCCAGACTGAGGACCACCAGGTACAACCTGCTATCAAATCAGGGAAAAGCCTTTCTTTCTAAATGTATGTAAACAGAAAGTATCCTAAGAAAACAAAAGTGATTTGACTGTAATTATCTACTCAGCAACAGAGAGCAAGAACGGAGGGCCCAATCCTGCCAAGTTTTAAGTACATGTTTAACTTTAATCACAAGTAGTCTCACTGTGTGGTGTCTCTAACAGCCTGCCAAAACAGGGCCAAATTAACAAGGGAACTTAGATGTTTTAAAATCATTTTAAAAGTACTATTACTTAGATTAGCAAAGATTAGATTTTTTTCCCCACATTTAAGATACCTTGGCAAATTCAAACGTGCACACAACACTCATGTCACTCTCAATGGAAACCTACACAAATGCACACAAACCCACAAGCAGTCAGTCATTGTGATATCTCACAGTTTAACAGCACAAGGTTAAGCAAAATAATTATTTTAAGGCCATTTTAGCCAAAACAAGGTGACAACCATAAGGAATTCCATGACAGCTCCTGGGAGAAAAATTGGGGATACCTGAAAAAAAAAGAAGAAAAAGCCCTACACAGCCACAGAGGTTGGTACAGCAGGCAGGAGCAGTGGTGAGCAGAGGTTCTGGGCCAGGCCAGATTACCTGTTCCCCAAAGTCCAAGCCATGACGAGCCAGCATGGAATGCCAGCTCATGAATGACACTTCTGTGATGAGCCCAGTTGCCCAACACTTCAAGCCACACTAGCAAAGGAATTTTGCTAACTGAAGACTCCAGCTGAAGAGAAAGAAAGGTCTGAAGCAAGAGGGGAGTGCTAAAAGTAAGGAAAAAAGAATGGACACTGAGACTGCCTCATCATTAATTTAGAGACACAAGGAGGAATGTGCCAGATATCCCAAAGCAAGTAACCATTGGGACTGAACATCTGTATTTCACTCACTCGGCTGACTTGAAAGGGAAGTAGGGACTCTGTCCTGGCAGGATGAACTCCAGAGCAGCCTCTGAGCAGCTCTCTAAGTAGCCCTTCCATAATTAACTTATAAGGAAGACCAGGCAGGACATTCTGCTCTCCATGAAGTATCAAGGGAGAACAGATGTTCCCCAGTCTCCGAGGGAAAAACTCAAGAGTGTATCACTTCATAGCACTAATTCTTGAGCACATTTAAAAAAAAAAAAAAAAAAATAAAAAGTTTTGTATCATAAGTAACATTTTTTTCATTTTCAACAACACTTCAATGGTATAAAAGTCAAACTTCTATTTTAGTAAAAATTATCCAGATGTAAAGGATCTAAACTCTAATTGAAATCTAGTAGGACTTATAGTTAAGAA